>LN890993.1:351499-375487 GCA_900010015.1 Tuber aestivum | reverse complement strand
TGCTAGACGATGAAAGCCACGATAGTAACCATGGTGTTGAGTTTTCAATCGCCGGAGGTGTAGCGGAGACGGAGGATGGACTTAAAAGCTAGGGAGGCACCTCGATATTTATAGTCCACGTCTGGGTGGTTGCGGCCTACATCCAATCCCTTACTGACTATGTACCTGCCATACTAACGCTTCAGTGTCTTTGGAGTGCGAACTCCGTTTGACCCTGAAAACTAACTTCCCTGCTCTCTTCCTGAGTGGAGTGATCAGCTCTGTCAAAGGACTTATCAATGACTCTTCTATGTGCATAGCTTAGAGTGCATGACGAAGATAACTAACTCGACCAGTGAGTTGTTATTAACTAATCGTAACTAGGTCTTCTGGATGACTCTAGCTTACACGAGCTAAAGGGGCATGCATATTACTTCTTGTAATTGCATATAGACTTGCAGAGGTCGTAGCTCTATAACTAACTGACCAATCTGAACCAACTAAGTCTTGTCTTATAGAGCGGAGCTCCTTCTATGTTATCCAACGAAAACCCCTCGGTCGCATGCCTCGTATCTCCGCAGAGTGGGCTGCATAAATGCCTTATCGTTCCGTGCGATAATATGATATCGTCACAATAACTACGGCGGGGCCTGGAGTCAAACACGTGACCTTATGCATTTAGTCACGTGCCGCACCGATTACACTTCTATCTGTAACCGGTAGGACCCAACCATAAAACTGTGATGCGATCGGTACCACGAGTTAAAGGTATAGAGCAGTCATCAATCGACTCTGTAGGCGTTAGTGTCACTGGAAACAACCCGTGAAACAACCCAAGAGTGGGCCTCAGAACTCCAACATGAAGAATGGAGGCGCCCGATCCTCTCAGCAACAGAGTGATCCCCCCACAGCAACCACTCCCAACCATGTCAATTAACATGAAATCCTGCGAGGTAACAAATACAGAAAAGCTGAAACATTTTACTACAGAGAAGACTCATTAAGCAGAAGAGAAGGCCCCCCAGCCCATACAGCCTCATGATAGAGACGAGCCCAGGGGAGGTGAAACGAGTACCACAATACAAACGAACACCAAACAACAACTTGATCAACATCAATTTCAACCAGCAGGACTACTAGGTGAACCCAGATGACTCCCGCACAAGTATCAGAAGAAAGCCTTCATCGTCACCGAACAGGAACAAAGCAAAGGGTGTTCAAAGGAGATTACCAGATTGCATAAAGAACATAAAATATAAGGGGACACACCCTCTTATATAGAAGAAAATCCTCCCTGATCACTAATACAAAAGAAAACCCTTGGTGTAACGTGTTCACGCCGGAGCGCTAATCACGTCACTGGGTACAGTAGGAGCAACTGGTAATCCGCCGGGGCTTAACAGTTCTTTGGCTCGCTAAGGGAGGCTTCGATGGTGTAATTGGAAAATAAAGGTAACCGTTCAACCGAGTATATTAAAATACTGTCTGTCGAAGTCTGGTGTTTCCAGAGCGGAAAACAGCGGTCTTTTTAAGTACATGTGTTTGAGTACGATCATGAATTCTCACTCATATTCTTACTCAATCAAGGCATAAAAATAACCAAGTATCAACCGATACTTAAAACAAAACATAAAACAAACTAACCTAACCGAGCACCAGCTCCGGTTACACTTGGCGTCACGTGCAGCCGCGATATCTCCATCATGTTCCGTTAAGTTCCATCGTGTGGTAAAGCATACCCATGAAAGTACAAAAGGAATTCTTCGCATAGTAACCAGAAAATCCCAACCAATAAATGTAACCAAACCCCCATGCATATTCCATTTCCATCCCTGGGTGGCTGTGACACTGAGCTCGAAGAGCTAAGGAAATATATTCAACAAAGTTTAGAGAGAGGATGGATCCAGCCATCCTATACCAATGGAGGTTCACCTATTTTATTCATCAAGAAAAAGAATGGGAAGCTAAGGCTATGCATCAATTATCGAGCCCTCAATAAAATAATCAAAAAATATCAATATCTCCTACCTCTAATAGGAGAAGCATTGGATCAACTAGCGTCAGCCAAATACTTCACCAAACTCGACATTTGAGATGCCTACCACAATGTTAGGATCAAAAAAGAAGATGAATGATAACAACCTTCGCCACAAAATACAGAACATACCAATACCTGGTTATGCCTTTCGGGCTAACCAACACACCAGCCTCATTCCAAAGATGGATCAACAGAGTACTCTACAAGTATCTGGATATATACTGCATCGTTTATTTAGACAATGTATTCATATATTCCAAAGATATAGAACAATACCAGAAGGATGTCAGCAACATAATGGCTGACATCAAGGAATCTGGAATGCGATGCAAACCCAGCAAGTACTGATTCCATGGGGGGGGAGCCGGATACCAAGGATTCATTATCAATGGAGAAGGAGTCCAAATGGATTCTGTCAAAACTAAAGCAATATGGGAGTGGGAATACCCAAAAAACAAGACTGACATTCAGTGCTTTATAGGCTTCTGCAACTGTTATTGGAGGTTCATAGAGGGCTTTAGCCGAACAGCCAAACCCCTATACAACCTCACCAAGAAAGAGGTCAAATAGAATTGGGGATCTGAAGAAAAAGAAATATTCGATAAACTCAGAACCAAGATCACGCAGGGACCAATCTTGATATACTTCAACCCAAAAAAGAAAACAACAATTGAAATGATTTTTGTTTTGTTTTTTTTTGTTTGACTTATTTTGTATTTTGTTTATGGAACAAAAACGGCATATGGAGCGCTAGCTATGATGCCTACAAAAACCACCCCCCCCCCGGACCAGGCCGAATGACAGAGCTAAAAAAACCCTCTGGGGTAGAAAAAACCACTCCTGCCTGAAATCCTTCCCATAAACTACGAACAATAATTGAAATGGATGCTTTGAAATATATATGCTCGGGCATACTACTAGGACAAAAATGCGAAGACGGGAAATGGAGACTGGTGGCCTTCAGATCCAAAACGATGACCCCGGCAGAATACAACTACGATGTTTACAATAAAGAACTATTAGTAATAGTCCAAGCCCTGAAGGAATGGAAAAGATATGCACAAAACAATCAAGCTCCCGTCAAGATACTCACGGACGATAAGAACTTAGTACCTTTCATGACCACAAAAGAGCTAAATGGAAGACAAATACGATAGATGGAAAAACTCAGTACTTACAACTTCAAAATCGAATACCATTTAGGAAAAGAACGAGGAAAACCCAATGCCTTAACCAGACAATCAACGGACTGACCAAAAGATCCCGAAGATAAAAGAATCAAGTAGAAACAACAAATACTATTACTAAAAGAAAAATATTTCCGACCAGAGGATGAAGACAGCAGATACAACTCACTTAACAAGATAAACATCTGAACCACATTGGAAGACGATATTAGGAAAGAAAGTTTACAAGACAAGGATATCAAGAAAATCAGAGAAAAAGTAGCACAAGGAATAAAGGAGACTAAAGGCATGGCCTTAGGATTGTGCCAATGGAAATACAATTACTTATAGTACGATGGAAAGATCTGAATACCGGATAAAGATGAATTACACATCAAAATCATACGACACCATGACGACCCTCCATACACGGGGTATGGAGGAACTGCTAAAACTACCGAATTTGTTAGCCAAGGATACTACTGGCCAACGATAAGAGAAAACATCAAACAATACGTTAAAAATTGCGATATGTGCCAAAGAACCAAAGTGGTACGACATGCACCTCATGGATTACTCAAGTAAAACAAGGTACCAGAAAAGCCATAGAAGTCTCTCTCGTTAGATTTCATAACCGACTTACCCAAGTCAAATGATCAAAACATCATACTAGTGGTAGTGGATCGTCTGACCAAAATGAATCACTTAATACCATGTAGAACAGATATTACGGCACTACAATTTGCAACCTTCTTTTTGAAAGAAATATACCGCCTGCATGGACTACCTAGAAATATCATCAGTGACAGAGGATCACTATTCACACCAGAAGTGTGGAAGGAAACAACAGAAAAATTAGGAATTGAAAGACAAATGAGCACAGCATTTCACCTATAAACGGACAGACAAACAGAACGGATAAACATCATATTAGAACAATATCTGCATGCATATGTTAACTATCAACAACACTATTGGTACAAATGGTTATCTATGGCAGAATTTGCAAACAACAACAGAAAACAAGAAACAATTAAAACAACACCCTTCTTCGCAAACTACAGCCTACATCCAGAACATGAGACTATAGGTTATATGCTCAAAGGACAGATGACAGATAAGAAAGATATGAGTCAACTACACAACACATTATTAACTGAAATGGTTACAGTACAACTAAGACATAAAGAAGAATACAATCGATACCGAAAACCTGATCCAAACTTGAAATCAGGAGATAGGATCTGGTTGCTACCACTCAACATCAAGACCACACGACCAAGGACAAAATTAGATTACAAGAAAATAGGACTATTCAAGATCCTGGCAAAGATAGGAAGCCAAGCTTATAAGCTCGACCTCCCACCTATGATGAAAATACACAACACCTTCCACATTAGCCTTCTCAAATCCTATCAAGACAATCCTCTACCTTCATAAGAAAAACTACCACCACCACCTATCGAAATAGATGGTGAACCAGAATACGAACTTGAAAGAATAGTTGACTCTCGATTACACTATGGTCGCCTACAGTACAGAGCGAAGTGAACCAGATACTTACCAGAACACGATAAGACCGGGTACCTAGCTGAGAACTTCGAACACGCACAAAATGCAGTCCACCAATTCCACCAATGATACCCAAATAAACCAACAACCCAGTGTCGAGGACATAGGCGAATTAGGATGTATAACACTCACGCTATATAGAACAGACTCCTACCCTTGAGAATATCTCAAGGTGAACTACCAACAATTGCTGATACCCTTGGTCCTACAAAGCACTCCAGAGCACGATGCGTTCAGACACATTACGCCAACAAGCCCAGGATATCAAACCCCAACACCAGCCAAGGAAGAACCCATGGATGAAGACTGGGTAAATCTGGTAGATTTACCCCTATCAAGAACCCCAATACCCGAAAGGAAATATGCGAACCTGTCATGGACAGGTTGCTACAACAACGAGTACCAAGTGCACAAAAGCGAGAAGGAAGGCTCAGGATATTGGCCTCAAGAAACAAACTGATAGCCATTCAAGACTTCACCTCTGGGATCATCAAGGAGATCTCTGACACCAGAACTAGTAGCTCTGGTATAGTACATCAAACTGATTCCAAGGATGGAGTCAAGGAGGAGGGGGGCCCAAAAACCCAGATGGCCCAAGGTGAAGAAAGCCAAGAAGATATCTTGGCAGGAAGAGATAGAAGAAGCTACGCCGAGATTGCCTCAGGCAGAGGATCAACAGGGGGTGATAGTGGAGCTAGAAAAAGATGTTCAGCTAATACAAGCGTTGCCAGAGGCAATGAAGAGAGGAACCAAGTTGAGGATAAGCCAGCTCAGGAGAGAGCTGGCGAAAGAGAGAGGAGCGAGGAGTGCGGTGAAAAGAGAGTTAGAGAGCCAGGCGGAAGAGGCTAGGAGATATTCAGATAGAACTGCACAAGCAGTCTGCAGGATTAATCGTAGTTACTACTACGGGAAAAGAACTAGATGGACCATTACAGAGGATGGAGGAATGAGTGAAGCCCAAAGGGACTCGGGCTGAGAGAGAGGGAAGCTAATATCACAAATGGTGACTAAGCAAGGTAGATTTCACATAGCTTGGGATTCTGAGCTATAGCTATGTTAAGGATTTTACATAACACATACTAGTGTGCCATAGGTTATTATGTTTACCTATTCATGACTCACAGTTGTGAGTCACATGAAGTTATGATTTTCACACAAGACTCAATATATGAGTCATGGGTTTCACTCTGGTAACGCGAGTTGCACACCTGACTTAGTTATTATATTTTGATTGGTTTTAGGTACATTGCACAGTGACTCATAGGAGTCAGCTGAGGGATTTCACATGACTTATAGTTATAAGTTACAAGGTTCACATGATGCGAGGTATGAGTCACGCCAGGTGAAGAGCAACTATATAAAAAGTCACTAGGGTCCCGAGTATGAGTTCTTCATACTTTCTTCTTGTTTATTTCCTATCTTTATATTTTACCAATAAAACCTACCTTTATGCTCTTTAAGATTTATCTTAAGAAACCCAAGAATTGTCTTTCCTCTCACATGAGAAAACTATTTCTTGTTCCACATAGAACGAATAAGTCCTAAGCAAGAACATAAGAAGAATAGAGGAATAGGCGCAATAAGATAGAGGTCAAAGGAGTTGACTATCGATATTGCATAGGCAATGGCCTAAAAACTATTACCTCACCTTGAATTAAGAATCGTTACCTGTCGCACCCCCGCACCTGGTAGGATTCTTAACATTCTTCTACTTGCCGCTTGAGGCTGCGGATTGTAAGTGGAACTGTTGGAGATAGGATGTGGGGTGGTGTTGCTGGTTGGACTTCAGAGTCAGGAACCAATTGCTCTCGCAATTTCGAAATAATGACATCTGCATTATAAGGAATGAGCCCGGTGGCTCACCATCCAGACTTAATAGTTGATTCCTTAAAGGTTTGCAAATGGATAGAATCAATTTTATCTAAAAACTCCACCTTATTGAAGTTCCCAGATCCAGACTGAGTGGTAGCCTCAACTGCTTCAGCATGGTAGTGCTTATATGGTTGGAATACAACCACATCTAAATGTTGAAGAAGGTGGCTTGAGTGTGAAGGAAGGCAAAAAACAACAATTTTGTAGATATCACAGTACTCAATAAACTGTTTCGTACAATATGATCTATAACTGTCCAGAAGTAGGAGTCGATAGGTACCAGCTTGCTACTTTGAGGAGAACCAGTGAAAGTGAGCTTGCTACTCCATACATAATCCATCATTACTGTAGCCTGTCTCTGAAGTGCCCACCATGTAATCATTCGGCATTGATGTAGTTGTGTACCAAGGCTCTTGAGGAATTATGCCTTGTACAATAATCAATAAAGGTAAAACATGACTATCTCTACTAATCGTCTCACACACAGAAACATGTTCTCAATTCGTTGAGCTGCCCAGGTAGGCCTGATGGTTGGGATCTCGTGTAATAATCCACTGGTCTCTTCCGATCCCGATCCTAAATCCAGTTTCATTAAATTTGTATATATTGCAGTCTTGAATGTTGTACCTCTAACGAACATTCCGGTATTTCTCCAGCCAGATATGAATATCTTCTAGTTGATAAGCATGCTTACGATCAATATCAATTGTTCATTGCTTGCAAATGAAGCGTTCTGGGTGTGGAGTAAGAAATCTTGGTGCCCAGTGGTCACTAATAATAGGTGGTACCAGAGGACCTGTATGTACATTCTTCAAGTTAAGAATACTGTTTGCACAACTAGTAACTATTTGTATATGAGTACTTGTTCTGATGGTATACAGTCAATCAAGATATTGGCAAACAGCCATTTCTTGGTCATCCGAAAGTTTTTGGTTTGTCAGTGCATGATCTTTGTGGGAGGGAAGGCCTTGCCAGCAATGGCAGAGTTAAGATGCTGGAACCTCAAAGGTACGAGCAACTTCGGCAATGTTTGAATATTCCTCTTATGCTTCATGAAGTGAGTCAAGAGCAGCTTGGATCTAAACTTCAATGTCGTCATATGGCTCAACCCTTTGGCTGGGGAAGACAAAGGCTGGTTTTGGAGGCATGATGGTTGGTAGCCTGAGTTTGAGGAGATGGTATTGATGAAAATATGGTGTAGCTATCATATATTGAAGCATTATAATTGTACTATAATTATCACAAAATTATGTTAAGCCACAAAGTTACACTGAGCCACAAAGTTACGCTGAGCCACAAAGTTACGTTGAGCTGTCAGGTACTCAGGAGGAGTGCCCAGGTTGCGAGGCAGCGAGCAACAAGGGGTTGTGACGCTTAGTCACAACCTTGGCACGAGTACCGGTGTGGTGCGAGGAAGGTTTTAGGGGTTTTCTGGTCATGTTTGCTGGGTTTTTGCCCATAGAATTTTCTGTTTGGGATGAGGCTTAGCAGGTGGCTGTTTTTCACCTGGAGGCATGGCCTTGCCTTCCTCAGAGAGAGCGGAGGAACAAGACAGCAAGAACCCATCCTGTACAACCAACACCACCACCTTCTTTACTGTTGTTTCTGGGTGTCGTTTTCCCCACTCCTTTCGCTTGCTTTCTCACTGTGTTTTACTGTCAACTTTATCAGCATAAGTCTACACTCTTATCCGATCGAATATTACATTGTACGGTTACCACAATTGCACAGGTGTCAGCTCGGTCAATCACACCATCCAAAATCCGGAAGACAACCGAGACACTTCCACACCGGTACCGTGTTGCTAGACTTTCCATAGGCAAAGATCAAACCCTAACCCTAGGTACACTCAGATTTTCCAGTTAGCCAAACACAACCGGTACTACAGTTCCAGGGCTTTGCAATATAGCAGGATGCGCTCGCGATTACAAGTGCCGGTATGCCCAGAACGCGTGAGAACTACAGCAGTACGGTATGGTAGCCCGAGGCACTCTGCCGTATGTCTCGAGCAATGCATGACAGGGGCAGCAGGGTACTTTCCTGGTTTCAAGGACCAGGGGATATGCACTCGAGCATTTGTACCTGGTACCGTACTGTATCTGGATCCCAAAACTCCTCGCGCTGACGCAGCGGTTTGCACAACGTTTAGCAGGTATCCCATGGGACGGTGAAGCATGGAGATCCCCCGTCTCATAAAAGATCAATCGTTTTTTTTCGTGGGAGTGTGGCTCGCAACAGCATAGACTTACCGCATATGAGGAAGCTGCATATCTCTTGAGTCCCCGGCATAAAGTGTCCGGACATCCTGGTGTGCTTTGGCGCTGGTCTCGGCGCCAAGGGTACATACACTCCAGACACTGCAACCATTGGTTGCGATATCCGTATGCTGACTCGGGATGACAAGTTTAGCTGAGTCTGGCAAAAGATCTCTTTGTGGCACACACGGTATCGTTCCTAACGGCGCTTCGACTCGTCGGAAGAGTATTTACCATATTCGTTTCTCTGCTGGATAGTTCACCGCGTGATGATTCATGATTATTATTCAAAATAGAGTTGTCGGCGATCACAGTTAAAAGCCTGGATAGCTGGGTGGGATGGGTTTGCGATCCTTGGTTCTGGGACGACGGTGCTGGAGCCTAAGCGACCTGTCACTTGGGGAACGGGGGGGGAAACGGAGAGCCCTACCCAATTTATTGTGTGTCTCAGGACTTTTGGTGTATCCTTCGGT
This sequence comes from Tuber aestivum, assembly GCA_900010015.1. NCBI lineage: Eukaryota > Fungi > Ascomycota > Pezizomycetes > Pezizales > Tuberaceae > Tuber > Tuber aestivum. Next base: position 366,132 of record LN890993.1, on the reverse strand, counting down.
GTCCCCTTCTATTTTTGCTCCGCTTACCGGTACTATCTTAATCCTTGACTGATATCCCATCCCTGGCCGGTCCACCTCCCCCTTTCTTCTCCTGCCACCGTTTCACCCAGCAGTGCTCGGGTACTCTACACCCCACAGGACTGGACATCGCGGCGAGTCGAGTCGACCACCAACTCCCGCGTGGAGGAAGTAACGTAGGCTGTGAATCACCTCTTTTGTTTCCTCTTGACTTGCCCCGTTACATTCCATTACGCTCCTACGGTTCGGACCCAGCGCACGCGACAAGTGATGGAGTTGAAGTCACTACCCTCGCGAAACACCCGCCATGGCAGTAGTAGAAATGGTGGAGCTGCACCCGTGTCAGAGGAAGAGGAAGGAGGGGGAGAAGAAGAGCAACAGAGGATAATGCCCGATGATGGGATAGTGGTATATAGGGTTTACAAAGAGCGGTGGTTCGGACTTGCTGGGTTAATGTTGATGAATATTGTGATCTCCTGGGGGGTTGGTTTGTCTTTGTTTTGTCATATGCTGGTTTGGAAGGGAGATGGGTTTGCTGATTGGGGATCATAGTGGCTCACGTATGCGCCTGTCAGTGATAGTACGCAGATATGGTTTGGGCTTGACTCTCAGAGTCCAGTGAATTGGCTGTCTACCGTTATATTCTTTACTTATGGTTTGTGTGGTCTTGCGGTGTGGCCCTTTGTGGTATGGGATGGGGTGTGGAAAGCTGACATGGGATGTTCAATTTGGTGTAGTGGTCGCGGCACCGTATGTCCCTCCCGCCGTTTTTTTCCTTCATTCAGTCTTCATGATATTCTAACTTGGTTCTTGCAGAGCAGTCTTATACACCCTCAACCGCCACGGGGTGAAACCCGCTTTAATGGCCTCCTCATTCCTGGTCCTGGTGGGAAACTGGATTCGTTACAGCTGCACGCAACGAAAGATCTTCGGCGGCGTGATGTTTGGTCAGATTCTTATCGGCTTCGCACAGCCGTTCGTCCTGTCTGCCGCGACGCACTATAGTGATCTCTGGTTCACTTCCCGTGGACGGATATCTGCTACTGCGCTCACTAGCTTTGCCAATCCATTTGGCGCCGCGCTCGGGCAGTTGATTAACCCCATGCTTGCCACCAGCCCGGAGAAGATTCCAGATATGACGTTTTGGGTCGCGATCATTGCCACGGTTGCCTCGTTGCCGTGGTGGTTTGTCAAGAGTCGGCCGCCGACGCCGCCATGTGCTAGTGCCGTTGGGGAAAAGCTGGGGTTTCAGGAGAGTCTGGGGGTAGTGTTTAGGAATAGAGGGTTTTTGTTGGTCTTTGTCATGGTGAGTTGGGCATGAAATGGTGGTCAGGGTCGGAGCTAATAGGGCGGATAGTTTTCGGTGTATCTGGGGTTTTTTAATGCAATGTCCTCGCTGCTGAATCAGGTCCGACACCCCCGGTGCTCTCCATGCATTGTTAAGAAACTGACTGGCGTAGATCATGCTTCCCTATGGCTACACCGCTGACGAAGCCGGTATCACTGGTGCGATACTTATCGTCGCGGGATTAGTTACCTCGGCCATTGTCTCGCCGATAAACGACAGAACCCATAGTTTCCTCACGGCAATAAGGATTTTCGTCCCGATTATTGCCCTAAGCTATGTTGCTCTGATATTCGCCCCGCGAACGCACACGCTAGCGGCACCCTTCGCAATAAGCGCTCTCCTCGGCGCCGCCAGTTTCTCACTATTACCCTTGGTGCTAGAATGGGCTGTTGAGCAAACCCACCCTGCACCACCGGAATTGACCAACGTCACACTTTGGGTTGGCGGTCAGATTCTCGGTGCGGTATTCCTGATCATCATGGATGCGTTGAAGGATAAGGAGGATAATGACAAGATGTGGAAGAGCCTGGTATTCGAGGCTGTGGTCGCCTGTGTTGTTTCGCCATTGACGCTGATGCTCGGTCACAGTGCTAACAAGAGGATTGAGATTGACAAGGTTGCCGCGCAGAGGATTGCTGGGTGATGGGGAGTGATTTAGGGAGTACCAGAGTGATATCACGGAGTATGAATTGCTTTCAGAAGGATGCAAGGCGCATAGTTTGCGGATTTTGACTCGGATTTAATGTATCTTAACTTATACCTCTGCTTTCACCGTCTCTGCATGTTTCAGGGAAGCTTGGCTTGTCAGTTTTACGGCGCTCAATTCATGGAGTCCTCGAAGCCAGGATATTGAACACGAGAGGAACATGAGCTGCTTGGGCCCGGAAATAGCACCACATTAACCCAGTGCAAACGTCGAGACAATTTAACCACCTTGGCGAATGCGCCCACTCACACATCCTCACTCGGGAGAGCTAAAGAAAACCACCGTACTTCCCAAACGCGCGACCCCACCCCCAGCAGGTCGCTTGCGGTACGGTGCCGGTTACAGTACAGTATGGTACAAGTCCAGTATGATACTGTACCAGGAAAAGTATACCACCGTATTTTTGGAGTTTTCTTGTTTTGAGTATTAGTATGGTACTCGTGCTGTGTTGCACTATATCATAATAATTATGGCGTGAGTTCCGTGTTTGTGGTGATTTCGTCGGATAGCGGGGTACCTTAGCTTAGCTTAGCTACTATATATAGCTGGCGGTACAGTGCAAGTACCGGTACGGTACTGTAGCCTTGTACTCGTACTGTAGTCTATGTTGGTTATTCCCTTCTCAACCTCGACTCCTACCTCTATTTACCTCTACCTCGACTACACCATCAGTACAATTCACAATGGATTCAGCAACAACACAAATAATAGATCCCTACGGCGACCTCCTTGTCCTCCTCCCCACCGCTAAAACCAAACTCCAGATATCCTCAAAGGTTCTATCCACCGCGTCCCCCGTCTTCCGCTCAATGTTTTCGCCGCGCTTCCGTGAAGGTGCCGCTCTCGCCTCCGCCACGAAATTGACGGAAATCGAATTCCCGGATGACTCCCCACAAGCTCTCGGGATTATATTCGACGTGCTGCACTTCCGACATGACTGTGTGAGCGACGACTATAGCCATGATGTCCTCTACAATATTGCGCTCGTGGCGGATAAATATGATCTCACGCGGGCGCTGGGGCCGTGGAAGGAGGTTTGGCTGAAGAGGGGAGCGGGCGATGGGGGGAGAGGACTGTTTGTTATGTACGTGTTTGGCGACATGGAGGGGTTTAGGGAGGGGTGTCGGAAGGCGGTTATTCAGAGTCGGGGAGAGGAGTATGATGAGTATTGTGAGAGTGGGGATGAGGACGGTGAGGGCGATGAGGGTGGTGGGGGAGAGGGAGAGGGTGGTGGGGGAAAGGGAGAGGGAGAGGGTGGTGGGGGAAAGGGAGAGGGAGAGGGTGGTGGGGGAAAAGGAGAGGGAGAGGGAGAGGAGAAGGGGGAGAATGGGTGGGCTTGCGATGCGCTTCCGGTGCAAATTGTTGGTATGATATACATCCCACCCTAACTTGATTCCTACGATTATAATTGAATTTAACGCGATACTAGAACTACTGTACGGAAGTCGAATGGTAATCATCCAATCTCTCCTCTCAGTAACAGCGCACTTCAGAGACCTGTATCAAAGCCCTACGGTAAAATGCAAAACCTTTAAATCGTCAGGCCTCTTCAGTACTCCCAGCTCCCAGGTCCTCACATGTGACGTGGCGATACTCGGCTCGCTGATCCGGCACGAGGTCGACATCGGAATATTCCCCACGCCCTCAATGCCGTATAGAGGGATCTCGGTCGAGGAGCTAGCCGTGATGATGAAGGGCCTCCGCTGCTTCGTGGATTTTGCCGCGGGGCACGGGGAGTGCACGATTACTGGGCAAGTGATCAAGATGGTGGATGAGGTACTCGCTAGCGTGGACAGGTTGGATGTTTGGGACAGTGCTGGAGGTGCGGATGCGGTGGAGGGGAGGAGGAGGGGGAGAGACTCCAGGTTCATGCTTGCTGACAAAGAGGGGGTGGGTGGGAGCCTTGCTGTGAAGAGGAATATTGAGCCCCCTTGGAGTAAATTTCGGCGCTAGGGGCCTTCTTTTCGGATCTTTCCCTTCACTAACTAAAGTGTGCGATATTTGGTGATTTGTTGTTTCTGTGCTGGGCTAAGATGTCACCCCGCCCCCCTTCTACTGTTTTTGTACGTGGAATTATAATAGCTGTAATATGTGATTTGTGTGAGTGCAGTATAGTGCTCGTACAATGCTGGTTAGCAACTGGCCATACTTGCCACCATTCATTTAACCTTTTTTATTTCCCCCTCATTTTCATCCCTTCATCCCTCCCTCCGTTTATTCCCCTTCTCGCATTAGCTATAATTTACGTGTACCGCACAGTACCAGCACACACAACAATTACCGGTAATGCAAGATCACCCACCTCGCCACGCAGATGCAGCAGCCCACACCACCGGTACCCTGCTCAATCGTAGTACCGTACTGTACCAATTCCCCTCGCAAAGTAATTAAGAAATAAATAATAATTTTACAATGTCCCCCCATCCTGAGTTGGTGTTTCTGGGTAAACTTTGGTGAGCCGGCCACCGCGCTCCCGTGCCGGTTATGGGAGGGAGGTGAGAAGCCTAAATATCCCTTTGGTCTGTGCTGTGCTTTGCTTCTGCATGCTCGGCGTGGACTTCTCGCCTGACGCTTCCGGTACCGAGATTAGCGTAACTTAAAACTGGCTTATCATACTTTCTTGATAGGTGTGGTTACAGTTCTGGACTCGTATCGTGCTGCAGAAGGGGGGGGCTAGTCTTGGGAAAAACATATCTTTGGTGATGTGGAGATATCGTTTTGTATTTCCTACCGGGGTGAAGATGTTTGTCGGGGTGCTATAATGGTTTCGCTCGCTTTTCCTGTCGTTTCTTTATTGATTTCATTTCCCCCGCCGGGAATGCGGCACTGTATAGTGAGTGCCCCATTTATACCGGGGAAGGAGGGATTTTGCAGAGATTGAAGAAATATATTTGGACAGATGGGTTATTAAATTGTTAGATTGCACTCTTTTGATAAGATGTGTGGCAGCGGTAATAGTACCTGTACTAGTACTAGTACGTAACTACTTGTACAGGTACTCGAGTACAGTACCGTAGATAGACCCAAAGGACCAGACCGGACTATTCCTGAACAGGAATTAGAGGGGTACGAAAAGAGGGGATGAGATAGCATCAGAACTTAGTCGTCGATAGAAAGTTTCACTGATCTGATAGCGACATAACAAGTGGGTATTCCACTATGAGGAATCGCCGAGAGGTTTTCTGGTACGGTGGAGAGTCCAGTTGGAAATTTTGGAGCGGTTTAGGAGTGCAGAGGGGAGAGATGAGGGGTGAGCTGGCTGGATGATGGGGGTTTAAATGAGTTCGTTTGGAATAGCTGGAGTAGTAAATTAGCTACTACGGTACATTAGTGCGATACGATCGATACATTGCAGTCTCGTATAATACTATGGGTATGCACCACTGCTGGTATGCGTGACCTGTTTAACGCACAATGAGCAGAACTCGTACAGTACCGTGACTGTGTTTAATTGAAATAGTCTACTCAAATCTCCCCGCGACACAAGGGCACCTTTAAGTTACTTGGGATTGCTGAATAAACTTTGGCAAACGGGTCACTACCGCCCGCACCCTTACCGCACTGCACCTTCCCGCATGCTGTGGACCGCCGTAGCGTGTGATAGAGTGAGAACCATAAATAGTCTTACGGTCTGCGCTTTTTTACTCACTTTCACTTTTCGGCCTTCCGGGCATGAGCTTCTTGCCCGACTGGATAGATTTGGGCATGATATACAAGTACGGTAGACGAATAAATAAGACTGGTCGCACGCAAGTGGATCACCGGTAGCCCGCTCATCAATCGGTCGGTACTGCACGAATACCGGTATGGGTTTCCTCCCCACGAGCGCCATCTCCACGGTATGATATGATGGAAGAAAAAGAAAAAAAAGAAAAATGGGGTATCATAGGTTACAGTGCTCGTAGGGTAGAGTACAGGTGAGCCTGTAAATTATATGCAGCCTAGCTTGGCCGCAACCCGAAACACACCCCCGCTGCCTGTTTCGAATCCGCTGCTTGGGTGGGTGATCATTCCAGTTCCGTGGAATACCCGGGTCGGTACGAGGGGTACGCATGGGACATGTAAATTTAGTATCATATTATGAATGACCCACGAGTAGAGTTGCCGGTACCGGTACCGTGTGCCCCTCCACCCACGCGCCCTCCGCCACGGCAGGCAGCCTTAACCTGAGTCGCTGCGAGGAAGGAAGGGTGAGAGTGACTGGCTTGTGAGTGGCACTTTCCTTCTTCTCCCCTTCCCTCCCCTTCCCTCCTTTTCCTTCCGCACCCCTTCCACCGCCATATAACTTAGTGGGTAGATTATTAGAGTTGGCGGCGGCAGCGGCGGCGGTTGTGGTGTCATACTATCACGCTTCTCTGCTCGGTGGTGGGCATTGTAAACTCTGTGTCAAGTTAGATTATGATACCTTCGAGAAGCTTGGGACTTTTGTCGCTGTATGTCTCGGTGAGGCGAGCCCGTCTCAGCCCCAGGAGAATCAGGGTATCGCATCTTGGATAGGAGCTTTCTTTTTTTCTTTTCTTCTTCTCCTCCTCCTCCCCTCTTCACCTTCCTTGTCGATTCTCCATTGTCTTTCCTTTCTTCCTCCCTTCCCTTCTTTCCTCTCACTTTCCTTCATTTCTCCCCCTCTCTTGACCGAAATACAGTGTCGGTGAAAGGCCCGGGAGCTGGGTTGCTCTGCTGAGCCTTTTCGCTGTTCAACCTAACTCTTTCACCTACCCCGCCGATATTTCTTTTATCTTATTTTATTTTTATTTATTTTTTACCTCTTTCAACCCCTCCCCTCCCCCACCCCCCCACCCTCACCATCTACCAATTTTTTTCCATTCACCCGTCATGCCTCGACTTAATATTCTCCGTCATCACCGCCGCTCGGCTTCGAGCCAGGGAAACGCATCAGCTGTGCCTCCTCCCTCAAAGTCCCCTCCTACTTCCTCCACCAATTTAGCGTCACCACATCCACCGCCACGGACCTCCCCACCCAGCGTTCCCCCGCTCGATTCTCTCCCTCCGATAAATAGTGGGTCTCCAGGACTTGGTTCACCGGTGCAATGGCTTGCCGAGGGTGCTGCCGGTTCGTCCCGACCGGGTACTTCTAGTTCATCGCACGTGTCGGAGACGGCGACGCCTACAACGACAACGACTATGACTACGACGACGACCAAGGCAACGCCCTCTGTCCCTCTACCACCTCCACCGCCCCGTCCACGCTCGCGTAGCTCGAGGCAGTTGTCGGCAAGGCCTGCGCCAAGCGCGAAGACGTCCACCTTATCGCAGCAGGTTAGGGCTGCAAACGCCGCTCTGGCAGCCCAGCCTTCCTCCCTCGCTGCTCCCGCCTCCGTGTCAGGTTCTCATCATAATGTTGGTAGCAATAGTGGTAGTAGTAATGCCGCCAATCAGAGCGGCGGCGGTAGCGGTAGCGGTCCCGGCGGGCATCCCTGCTCGACGACGATAACATCCTCGTACCGGAAAAATACAAAACTCACCCTCCTGAACCCCATGTCTTTGCTCATGCGGAGGCGCTCCTCGCAAGCTAGTGGCCTGCTCGGCGATGGTGCGAAAACTAAAAGTGCGAGGGATCTCCCCGGCGATTTCGACCCCGGTATTATTTACGGCACTAGGCATCCCGATTGGTCGAGCCCGCCAAAGAGGGGCCAGAATGAGGCTGTTCGACCTCCGGTCAATGGGAGGTCGATATCGCCGTTGCCGCCGGTTAGTCCGTTGATGGATCCGAACAACAAGCTGTTGAAAGTGGAGGTAGTCGCGGATGATGCGGGGGGTGGTGGGATTGGCGAGCGGTTGGCCGAGCTGGAGAGGCAAAGGACGCCGGTTTTCAGGGAGCACTTTGATGAGGAGGCTGAGCAGGAGCAGGGGCCCACGGAGGTGGGGGAGGATGCTACACCTGTTGCACCGAGTATCCCTTCCGGGGTAGCACCGGAGCCACTTAGGATTCCTGCTACGAACCCTCCGCCGATTAGCGATTTGGATAAGCCTAAGGTGGTTGAGGGTGGGATATTGCTTTCCTCTACTGGTTCGACGACAGGGATTAGTAGGGCCTCTTCGGCGGTGTCCTCAAATGAAGGGGACCTTGACGATGGGAAACCCCGTGGCGTTACTCTTGTTGACCACCCGCTGTCCCTGCCACATCACTTGATGACCAATTCTTCCAGATTCAGCTTTGAGGCGAGCAGCGCCGCCGAGTCGACCAGAGGTGACGAGCCGGAGGATCCGTATAACGATGATGAGGGTGATGATGATGACCGGGAGGGTGATGAGTTGGGCTTGGAATTGGATTTCGTGGGCGACGATGATGAAGGGTTTTCCCGGGCGAATGAGGGGTTGTTCATGATGCCGAATGGCGCCATGTATGGCGATGGGGATTATGCAGAAGATGAGGGGGGTGTCCCGCTAGCGCTGAGAATTGATCCCAGTCATGAGATTGGCATTGCATTGTCGAAGGATTCGCCGATCGATATTAATACTCCGACAACACCCCTGAATTTGATGGGGGTGTCACAAGCCCTTCCTGCCATGGATCCGGAGCCCGCAGTAGTTCAGCCCGAGCAACAGTCGCTGGCTCAGCGACTGGGTAACCCTCGGGGATTGGATCTGAGTGATGACTCGGATTTTGATGAACTTGAGCAAGGGGATGGAATGGTGGGCTACGAAGACGACGACGACGATTTATATTTTGATGATGGGATTATTCTCGATGATCCTCTTTTTCAGGGTTCCGTGAACAACCCTGACCAGGAGGAGGAGGTGGAAGACCCGGTGGACAAGGAGCAACGTGAATCCTTCCCTTCGACACTTGGCGTCTCCTCGGGTGGCGCCATGCAAGTTGAAGACGGTAGCCTCGACAGCCTGGCAAACGACAGTAATGACGGCACAGCAGGTACCGGCGGTGGCAGCGGCTACGGAAACAAGAGTTTTCCACCATTCCTTAACCCCATCGGTGGCGGTCTGGGGTGTACCCAGCAACAAGCGCAATTCTACACTCCAGACGGGACTGTGCTGGATGGACACACCGGCCTGCCGCTTGCACTATCAACACTCACCCAGCAGCTCTACCAATACCAGAAGCAACAACAGCGCGAAGCCGAAGCCGCCGCGGCGAATGAGATAAACAGCCCCGGTGCCGCTAGCGGTATCGGCAGCGGGTACGAAAGTGACTACGCAGCAGACTGGGGTTCACAGAGCGGGTACTACTCCATCGACGACGAAGAGTACGAACCTGAAGATGCAGACGACAGTATGGTTGCTGAAGCAAATGCGGAAGCCCTAGCCTACGACACTGAATTCTACGGTCAGGAGTTTGGCTTCTACCCCGTGTCAGCCGCTCCAGGGCTCCTCCCCACCGGGGACGATGACGAGAGCGTTTTCGCTGGAGGCTACTTTGGCCGACTACCAGAACTCGCGTCAAGGCCTATTGTACGAAGACCTAGCCTAACACCGATCAGCGAGCGCAGTGAGGGTAGCTATCGCAACAGCCTGGTATTCCCAATATCTTCTAGTCGCCCGTTATCTGCTACCGTGCCCACGGGCGAAGACCTTGGTAGCCTGATCAGCAGCGGCAACAACGGCGGTGCGGAGATCACGCTGGAGCAGTTGATGCGCCTGAGGAGGAATGCCTGGGGCGGGAGTAACGGGAGTCTAAGAAGTTCACGGGGGAGCGGAGCGCACAGTCCTGTCCCCACGAATAGTAGTTTGTTAGCGCAGGGCGGGATTTCCCCGCCACCACCGCAAATGCCACCGCCGCCGCCACCGCCGCCACCCGGCTTTGCCGGCGGCGGCGGAGGGGTGGGCGCGCCTCCGGGCCTCTCGCATCCCGGTAAAAACGCGATGTTGCCAACAAAAGCTAGTTTCGAAGATGTGGGGTTTTCGCTGCGCAACGAGGCCGCCACTACTGGGAGTGGGAGTGGGAGTGGGAATGGGCGGAGCACCGCGGATAGTAGTTATGCCAGTGCCGTTGGCTCCCCAATTGGAGATTGTGACGTTATGGACGCCGAAGCTGGGAATGGGGACGGGGAGGGGTGGGTGTTTTCCGCTGGTGCCGCTTCTTCCACTTCTTCTGGGTAGTTCTGGATAGTTTTCGTGTACATTTGGTGTGGGGGGTGGTGGGGAAAGGTGTATAGGGAGTGTCGGAATAAATTACTTTGGGTTTTTCTTTCTTTCTTTCCTTCTCTTTTTCTTTTTCTTCTCTTTTCTTTTTTTTTTGGAGGGTAGGAAAGGTACTGGGATTTGGTCATAATCACAAGCTTTTTCTATCCTTATTTCACAGTTGACTTGACTTTATTGAGCTTCAATTGGCTGAGACTCTGGGTGGTATGACTTTCCCCTGTCTCTTCAGCGTAGTGTTTAGTGGTATGATACCAGTATCATACTGGTACTTTTCAACTCCCATTCATCCCCACTTGCCTCCTTAGTTCCCGCATCGCAACGCGTATGACACATTACACCATTTCACCAACCTATAACCCCTAGCAATTTTCGAACAATATGGTTACTCATATGTATTATACATCACCACATCACGTACCGTACTGCTAACGCGGCAACATAAATCGCAAACCCGCAAGGTAGGATAGCGAAAAGCGCTATTTCGCACCTACCATTCGATACCGGGTAGCCAACCGCGCTCGCGCCGTCTCTTTCAAGTAGTTTTGAATGAAGCGGATGCTCGTGGCCATTCCGGTTCTTGCCCCGGCGCCCACGCGGGGGGGAGAAGTCAGTGATAACTCGTGACAAGAATTAAGTATCATCTCACGGTGTTCGGATTGTCGCCACCGTGCATGCTAATCCTTCGCCGGATCTAATCTGTCATTGAGCCGAGGTTGATCACGGATTCTCCAAGTGTAGGTAGATTTGGATCGTAGTCACTAACTGGTGACGTTGTGAAGGGAGGACGTTTTCCTCCGCGTGCATTGGAGGAGGTTTAGGGGGAGAGAGAGAAAGACCGGATTGTGCGAGACATTATGGGATGTTTTTGCACGGTGTGGGGTTTGGAAGGATTCTAGGGGGGTTTATAAGTACTTCGTGTTGATAGCGCGGTGCTGGGATTTACAGTACCGTAACGGATTGTGTACGGTATTCGATGGGAGGGAGTGAATTGGGATTCTCCTTTTCTTTGCCTTTTCCTGCGCTTTGTGTTTTGAATGGGTATCGTGTGGCACGGTACGGTATGTTTTGCCTACCGTATTTCCCTAACGCTACGAATCTACCGCTTAGTATCTAAGTTACGGTAGCTTGGGACCTTGGCCCTCGGCGAGTGATGGATTGTGATTGTCTGTAAAAGGGGGAGTGGGGTCTGAGAAAGTCGTGATGATTGGTACATGCTGGAGCGGGGCAGGGACTCCTTTTATTTATTTATTTTTACCACTACTTTTTTTGTTCGCACAAACGATTGCGCCGCCTTCGTATCGTATTCCTGAAATATCTGTGGGACTTTTGGCGGTTCTTGGGCAAGGTGGGTGGTTAAGGTTTGGGGATGCTTTCGGGGTGGTCGGGTGGTGGTTGTTTTGTTGATGAGTTAATGGCTGACGCGTTTGTGGTGGGTATGGTTGGTGGTTCGCTTTCTCGTGGTTTAGCGGTGTATGATAGAAAGATGGGAGGCTCGAGGGTTGTGATAAATGTAGCGGCAGACCGTGACATCGCACAGCTTTGCGCGGGTATGTCCGAGTGCTCGAGTGCTGTGGTACTGTACCGGTCTCGGGGAATGCCGGGAAACTCGTTTCCTATCTTCGGCACCCTGGCAAGGTACGGGGCTACGGGAGCTTTACGGTCTGTGCCGGTATCAGGGCGGACTATGCACTGATGATTAGAGGGGTTTAGCCGAACCGTGATAAATCAGAACAGTGGTGTTGCTAGAGGCAACGGGACTATTCACTGTAGCAACAACGCTAGTTCTTGTGTTGATGTTTTCATTGGCAGAACACGATTTGATATCCGGTGCTAATTAGCACAGTGTTTAAATCCGCATATAACTATAAACAAATAGCCAGCAAAAGTTAGCACATGTAAGTTCCAAGAAATACGCCACAACAAAAGCATCACAACCTAGAGCCACCTCCCCAATGCACCTGCCACCGCCTCAGTTACATAATTATGATAGGATTAATTTTTAGCACAGGTTGGCTAAACCCACACAATCAACCATCACATTTTCTTGCAAACTAACTCTCGAATTTAGCACGGAATCCTGACAGCACGGTTCGGCTAAACCCCTCTATTGGGTGGTATGTGGGTTCTTTGACGGATTGTTCGGTGGGAGTTGAAGTACTTTTATGCATTGGGATATCAAGGTGGCCGGTTCTACCGAGGGGGCTTTACTAGTGGGGTGTTCGTTCATCGTAGTGTGGGATTTGTGCTGAACTTTACCGCAGGGTAGTTCTAAAAGAGGTGTTTTGTTTCCTCCAACCTCGTCTGGAGGCACCGGTAGTGGTGTGGTTGAGAAAGAAATCTGGGCGAGCTTTGGGGATGTGATGAGGCATCCATGAGGTTGCACAAATACCCCGCTTTCCCTCGCCCACTAGGAACTCTGGTCCTCCGCCGACTCCATCATCCATCATCCACAATATCTCAAGCAAAAAAAAAATACGAAATGTCACAATCTTTCAGTAATAATAACAACTCTTTCAACACTGTTACCGTGTCGAATAACTTCACCGTTACCGATGACCGATCTAATATCCTAGTCTGGCTATCCCCACTTGAGCCCAGGCTACGACACCAGGATATACAGGACCGCCGAGTTGGAGATGTAGGGGAATGGCTCTTGCGAACTGAGGAATTTGGGAGTTGGTACGCGGGTGGTGGTGCGGGCGAGTCCGATAACGCAGTTTTGTTTTGCTATGGATCCCCGGGCGCGGGCAAGACGTATATTAGGTAACAAGGCCAAACCAAGAAAACGGAAGAAGGGTGGGCGCTGACGAGCCGCGATGTTAGTTCATTGGTGATAGATAGCCTGTGTGATTGGGCCAGGGGACAAAATGTCGCTGTTGCGTGTTTATACTTTGATTTTGCGGTCCAAAAGGAGCAGCCGTCGACTGGTATGCTGGGCGCCCTGCTTAAACAGCTTGTGAGTGGGCTAGAGGTGGTTCCAGGGGAGATTTTGCGAGCCTACGAAGACCAGAAAAAGGTCATTGGTGGACGGGCGCTACGTCTTTCCGATATTGTGAAGATGCTGCAGACCATCACTTGTGAAAGGCGCACATTCATATGTATCGATGCTCTTGATGAATGCGTGGCGGGATATCGGGTCAAGCTTCTTGATTCGCTAAACCAAATCCTCAAAGTGTCGCCAGGCACTCGAATATTCGTGACAGGGAGGCCCCACATTGAAGCTGAGATCGGGAAGCGTCTCTCTGGAAGGGTAACAAGTGTATTAATTACTCCACGAAGGGATGATATCGTTAGCTATCTTCGTACTAGGCTGGATGAGGACACAACCCCGGATGCGATGGACAGTAGTCTGGAAGCGGACATCCTGAAGAGGATTCCAGACAATATTTCTGAAATGTACGTGGGAGGGGCGGCATAGGGGAAGCTACATCAAGGTACCTGCTGACAAATTTATATCTAGATTCCTGCTCGTATCGCTGAATATCGATGCCATCCTTCAAGAAACCACAATCCGTCGTAGGCGGCAAAAGCTCGACTCAATGACGGATGGCCTGGGGTTGGGAGGTGCTTATGGTGCAATACTGGATCGGATAAAGGGACAGGGTGGGGAGAAAGCGAGGCTCGGGATGGCGGTCTTAATGTGGATTTCTCACTCTGAGCGGCCCTTGAGGGCCAGTGAATTGTGTCACGCCCTAGCTGTCGAAATAGGGTCCCCGAATCTTGATGGCGACAATGTTCCTTCAATAGGGACATTGCTAGCCTGTTGTCAGGGCCTTGTTGTCGTGGACAAGGAGGCTTCTACTGCTCGATTGATCCACTTTACACTGCAAGAGTACCTCCGTGCTCACCCCGAGCTTTTTGGCGTAGCTCACGCGACAATGGCGGAAACCTGCCTGAGTTATTTAAATTCCCAGCAGGTCAGTGCCCTTTCGACCGGACCCTTTCCCGATCTTGAGGACACACCTTTTCTGGAATATTCTTCTCGATACTGGGGAATCCACGCAAAGAGGGACCTCTCAGATTGCGCGAAATCTCTTGCACTGAAGCTGTTTGACGATTACAGTGGCCATATATCCACTAAAATTCTCCTGAAAGCACGGGCAGAGTATTTTTACATCGTTGATTTCGGTGGACACTTGCAGTTCAGTGGTTTACACTACGCATCCTTCTTCGGGATTGCTGAGCTTGTAGCTGGTTTGGTAGAGGTGCAGTGTTATGATATCAACCAACAAGACTGTTGGGGCAAAACACCACTCAGTTGGGCTGCTTTGTCGGGGCACGAGGGGGTAGTGAAGATATTACTCGGACGGGGCGATGTCATCCCAGACAAACCAGATGAATACGGCCGAACACCACTAAGTTGGGCTGCTTCGTCGGGGTACAAGGGGGTGGTGGAGATGCTACTCGGGCGGGGCGATGTCAGCCCAGACAAACCAGATAATG
>LN890993.1:336785-349692 GCA_900010015.1 Tuber aestivum | reverse complement strand
CCGGATAATGACGGCCGAACACCACTTGGTTGGGCTGCTTCGAATGGATACATAAGGGTGGTGAATATACTACTCAGACGGGATGACGTTAACCCTGACAATTAGATAATGCTGACCGAACACCACTTAGTTGTGCTGCTTCGTTGGGGTACGAGGTGGTGGTGAAGTTGCTACTCGGGCGAGACGGTGTCAGCTCAGACAAACCGGATAATGACGGCATAACACCACTCTTGTCTGCTACAGAGTAGGCGCACAAGAGACTGATAACCCCGCTATAGCCCCCAGCATCCGCCGATTCTAGTACCGGCTAAGCCCGAGCAGGCATTTCCTGCCCTACCGTCTTCGAAGCGGGATAAGCTATATGCCATTTTCATAAGAACAGCGATCGCTCCATACACACGCCCTTCCCCGCCCAACCTCCTCTTGCAGCTTAACCTATTACCTTGTGGTTCCTTTCCTTCTTTCCAGAGTAATACTGTCTTAGAAACTTAGAATAGCCATTTCCTTTTCGCTCGAAGGAATTCATGGGTGATGGGGATGCACATATCTGCCGTGGATCAACCAAACTCCTCCCTGGATTTCTTATTTCCTACTGTCAAAATCTGTCGGTTTCTGTTTATTTTCTAGTTGTTGGTGTTCGCATGCAGCTACTTATATTTTACAGTCCCTGCGATAAACCACTGTAGCTCGGAATTTCTGTCATAACTACTTTTATGGTTATTTTTTTTGAGTGTTTATGGGCAGCGGCCCTTGGTGTCATGTGCGCCGGTGGCGGTGTTGAGTGTTGATAGGCAGTGATCCTATTCATTTATTTTTCCCCCAATACCTTTTCCTTCCGCCCCCTTTTTGCTTCAGATGTGCGGGTTATGAGAGAAATGAAGACGACGTACAAGTCCCCGTGACAACCGTGAAGAGACATACAAAAGCTGGCCACTTGCTACGGCATGGTGGTGACCGGCCTCCGCTATGAATATAATTTAGTTAAGGTCGCCTTTACGTGCTGTTGGCAATCTCCCTTCTGTGTGCTTAAAGGTGAGGCTGGGAGGGTGTCACACCTTTTAGCCGCGCCCATCAATGGAGATTTATTTAGTAAGGAGCCTTTTAGAAAGTGAAATCGACTGCTATTTAGCTTGTATTGGTATTCAGCTCAACCTTGTCGGATGTAATAGAACTGCCCACATCGGTGTACGATATCCACCTATCCTAGGAGTGCGCTGGGAGGGATTCTCTCCATCCTACCCTAGTCTCCTCTTAGCCCTCTTTTAGTGTATTCTGTACTAGTAGAACTCCCGGCCCAGGTTTCACGAACACGTATAAAATCCCCGGCCTGGTTCAGTAGAGAAAGCCTTGCCATGCCCTGGATATTTGTGTTCGAATAATATCGTGCCTTGCCAAGTTTTAAACGAATTGGTACAACTCGAATTACAGTTGTGAGCCACGCTGCCGCAAAACGCTGTCTCACGCTGTAAAATCAACTGCCGGGTAATGGTGTCTTTTCACGTCTGTTCGTATGTAGGCAAGGTGATTGCTCATGCCCACTTGATGGCTCTGATGGCTAAACTGGGCGCAGCGGGGAGGAGAGAAATCACCGTATGGACGAAGGCGAAAAGTGAGGAGAGAGGAGTCGTTCTTGTCTTCCTCTAGACGCTCCGAAAGAAGACTAATATACACCAAAGAGAGGAAGTCACCATAACAGTGCTGGTTTCCCCAACAACACAGGACAGTCACACTAACAACTAGGAGCTCACGACCCTAACACATACAGCTATGCTCCCCCATACATCTCATGATCAGCATCATATGTTCTCCCCAATTGCCTGCTATTGGGATTACGCCATCACCACTGAGGTCCACCATAGCGGGAAATTTACCTATTAGGTAGGGGAACATACGGGGTTGGGCTAGGAAGGAAGAAATTCACATAAACGAGCGGTGCACCTCACACGGTATTTAGACTATCCGGTTCCCCCGCACCCGGGCAAAAAGTTTCTATGGCATTGTACTCGAGGGTATGGGTCCGCTTTGGCGGAGACATAAGTTAACAGTAAGGATTTTGTGAAAGCATGTGAGAGGGACAATCTGTTGCATGGGGGGACAGGGGGCATCGGAGACGTTCTTATCTACGATTTTAGGGTTAAACTTGGTCGTGCATTTGACGGGAGGGTATGTTGGATTCGGTTTCCTTTTCTACCTCTGTTCTGTTACCTACGATTTGTGTAAGTTATGATTAAATACACTGCACACGTTGGGATGGAGTTGTTTTTTTTTTTTTTTTTTTTTTGCTGTTGGTCTGGGTAACCGCTTTTTGAATAGGTTTGCCACGAGGTATTTACGATACCCTGCTGTGGCGGGTTGCGTTGTTATTGTGCGCTACGCAAGTACTGTACATTGTTAACCACGAAAAAAAGATGTTGGAACTACCTTCCATATATCGTACCAGGAACGGTATACAAAGTCGATGGCCGTTTCTGTATCGTGTCAGTGTGGGCAATTTCTCATTGTTTTTAATCAATCAAAGAAACATGGGAGGACGTAAGTGTTGAAATTGGGCTTTCAGATATGTCCTTGCTACGTCTTAGAGTATGACATTGCTGGTCATTCTCCCTTAGTATCGGCTTGCTGGTAGTTCCTGAGTTTGACTTATCCCACTTGGGTTTTTCCTTATATCATCATTACTCAATCTGTCCTGCAGATATGAAACGGTGTTCTCATTTACTTCTCTTGCCTTCTATATTGTTTTCTTTTCTTCTTCTCCGCTGCTGATATATGTTGCTGCTTTACAGCATAAATAGTGGGTCCTCTCCCAGACCTGGTGTAGAATTCTCTTTTGATAATAACAATCTGAACTTCTCGCTCTCATCTGTCTTCGGTATATGCCTTGATCGTTGCACCTATTTTCAACAGGTTATGAGCCCGGGTTAGCCATCTAACTCAATATATCTTCTCTTCTTTCATCTATCACATTCTCTTTATCTTATTCTTTCTCTTTCCTCTCAAGAAATCCTATGTACGACAGTACAGGAACACCAGCGGTCGAAGGCGATATTTACAAGTGTAAATATGGAGAAACTCGAAAGCTCACTGCCAAGAACTAGCATCAGTGGAGTCGTGATATGGAATTTTTCCTCCAAGCCGAAGATGCTCCAGAAATCGTTCTAGGACAGGAAGCCGAACCAGAAGGAGATTGTGAGAAGAAGAAAGATCTCTACCGCAAGCGTCTGGGAAAGGCTGCAGCAATGATCAATGCTGCTTGTCATTCATCGGTAAAAGGATTCATCAAAGGAACGCGTCATCCAACAGCTATGTGGGCGGCACTTACAGAAAAGCTTGATCGAGTCAATACTCGGTCAGGAAGACTGATGATCAAGCGTGAATTCAATACTCTTCGCCCAAAGCATAGTGTTACCGAATATGTGCACAAGCTTCTCGAATGCTGTACCGAACTTCAAAACTCTGAACAAGAAATCTCTGATGAAGAGTTTATTACCCATGTCCTTACTACCCTTCCCTCATCATTTGACAGTCTAGTTAGCATCATTACTCATGACAAATCAGCAGAAGCAAAATCTGTTGACTATGTTATCTCAACTGTCTTGGAGGTAGACAGAGCAATGGAGTCATGCAAAGAAGAGATTGATGCGAGTGTGAATGCTGGTGCTAGACTGACCTCAAGTAATGCTCTTATTACTACTATCTCTGATCCAGTATCAGGATCAAATCATCACTCGCGGAGCCATACTCGCCGCAATCCAAAGTTCCTAAGACAAAGTCAGCGCCAATTTCATCCTTGAAGTGGGCAGAATAGTCAAAACATTACCTGCTTCTACTGTACCAAAAAAGGTCACCGGATCAATACCTGTAACCTGAAGCGGAATGCAGAAAAGATTAGAAGGAGTCTTCAAAGAAACCGCTTCAATTCCAACCGGGAATCTGGCAATGAAGGCTATGACGCTTCAGTAGCTACCGTGGCCCAAGCTCTTATCTCATATACCCAGTCCCATCTCAACCACTCAGCCTGGGTACTTGACTCTGGTGCCTCTGATCACTTTGCAAATCAGAGATCTGCCTTCATACCTGGCTGCTTGAAATGACTCGCTGTGCCAACTGTGATTTAACTTGGAAATTCAGCCACGGTCCCCACCAATCTAAAAGGAAAAATAGCCCTCTCGGTTCATGGTTTCTATCTGGAAATAGAAGCTCTATATGCTCCTCAACTCCGCTTCTCCCTTCTCTCTATAAATAAGCTGACCGAGTACTGTCATATTTCTTTTGACCATCGTGGATGTACCATTACTAGGCATGGTGACCACCGGCTCTCGATGTACCTAGAGGAAAGAAGCGGACTCTATTCTTTTTATCTATCCAAGTCAGTCTCGAAATGTGCAATCAGAAAACCAGGAGGAACACATCATGCTAGTACAGCAACTAAAGTGGCCGCTGCTGAAAGTACTATGCGAAAGACAGAAGCATTACTTCAATTGTGGCATCTCCGCTTAGGACACTTGAACAAGATTGATATTCTCAAAATATTAGAGCTTCCATCCTCTGTTCTACAGAACAATCCAGAACTGGGATTCTGCAAAGTCTGTATCGAATTAAAACAGGAACAAAAGTTTATCCGAAAGCCAGTGGCCCGTACAAAACAGCCCTTTGAGCTAATCCACTCGGACCTTTGCGGTCCAATTAATCCACCATCGCATTCTGGGAAGCGTTACTTCATAGTCTATATTGATGACTATTCGCGTACCGCTTTCACATACTTCCTGCAAGCTAAGACAGCTACAGAGATCGTCTCTGTCTTTCAAGAGTTTCTGTCTCGAGTTGAAGCTATGCTTCCTACTGTTAAGTTTTCTCGCTTTCGTTGCGATAATGCTAGAGGAGAATACGATAATAGCTTAATGAGAGGAATCTTAAGAGTGTCTGGAATTAGCTTTGAGCCCTCACCTCCATATAGTTAGCACAAGAATGGAGTCAGTGAACGTATGATACGAACATTGACTACCAAGGCGCGATCAATGCTTCTTGACTCAAGACTTGAAATGGAGTTTTGGGCAGAGGCTATTAGTACTGCCGCTTACCTCCACGCACGATCACCATCACAAGCCTTAAATGGCATGACTCCTTTTGAGATATTATGGAAGAAAAAGCCAGTTCTTAACCACCTTCGCCGGTTTGGGTGTGCAGCCTACCGTCTCATTCCAAAAGACCAGAGAGTAGGAAAATTTAGCTCTAAGTCCTGTGAATGTATTATGATTGGCTATGTCCACAGTTCAACCACAATTTGGAAACTATGGGACAGAAGCCGTAGATCTTCAGTTCACTCCTCTGATGTTGTCTTTCATGAGTCTACAGTCCTAGGTACACAGGTTACCAATAATGCTGAAACTGATATGCGGTCTCAGCTATTTTCTTCATGCTTCCCAGATGCTACGATATCTGATGCCCCCAACAGTGATGTTGATGGAGATGTTTCCTATGAGCTAGTACCTGTTCCAGTCAAGGAACACTCTGAAAGCACTTCGTCTACAAGTCTAAGTACTTCAAGAGATGATCTTGAGTCTGAGGCACATGGGAATGTTATTCAAGCCAGGTCGCCCTCACCTACAGCAGCAAAGCAACAAAGCTTACGCCGATCACTTTGTAACCGCATTGTTCACCCTACGGTACAAGTTACCGCTGCGGAGCATGTTGAAGTTGTTCGTGAACCGCTTAACTACCGAGAAGCTCTGGAACATCCTCATAGTAAGCATTGGAGGTCCACTATGATTGCCGAGTTTTCTTCTCTAGTGGAAAATGGAACCTGGAAATACATTGATCAATCTATTGTTCCAACAAATAAGTCTATTTTAGGCTGCCGATGGGTTTACAAATTGAAAGTAAACCCCGATCGCACTATGAGATACAAGGCACGTCTTGTCATTAAAGGCTACCAACAGATAGAAGGAGTTGATTTTGAGCATACCTTTGCTCCAGTAGCCAAGTTGGTTAGCTTCCGACTAATGATTGCAATTGCTGCCTACTACAATTGGCCAATTGAGCAAATGGATGTTGTAACAGCATTCCTTAATCCTCCTGTCACTGAAGAACTATATATGGAAATGCCAGAAGGAGTTCAATGGCTAAACCCTGCATGTTCTAAAGTACCTGCCTCACAAAATCAAGTGTGTAAGCTGCAGAAAGCCTTATATGGTTTGAAACAAGTACCGCGGCTATGGTATCAAGATATTGATCTGTTTCTTCACTCGCAATCTATGGTTCACTCTACCTCTGATACGAATCTATACTACTCTCCAACTACGAAGCTCCTCATCCTTCTTTACGTTGATGACTTACTTCTTATGGCTCCAAGTCAAGAGACCATTGATCAAATGAAGAATAAGTTAAAAAGCCACTACCGAATGTCAGACCTTGGACCAGTAAAGCGATACATTGGAATTGAAATTGAACGCCGGGAGGACTGCATTGTTATTCACCAACAATCCTTTATTCAGGACTTGCTTAAGAAAAATAGAATGGAGCACTGTAAGGGAGTTTCCACTCCTTTGGATAAGAATACTTGCCTACTTCGATCCCAATATTCACATAGTACCTCTGGAGCCTGTTCTGCAAGTGATGCTATAGGAAAGCTATCCTTATTTACAGCTGAATACCAGTCCCTTGTAGGATCGCTGCAGTGGTTAATGATGGCCACTCGACCAGATCTTGCCTACACTGCCTCAACATTAGGACAATTTAATTCACAGCCTACTATGTAGTCTGTTCAAGCAGTGAAGCGAGTTTTAAGATATTTACAGTCAACAAGCATCTATGCACTTTATTTTCCAACGCAACAATCCTACCAACAGCACCGACCTTCTGAACAGGATCTTACTAGTCTATCAGATGAACCTCTTATTGAATGGCCAATTGGGTATACTGATTCCGACTGGGCTGGAGATAAGGTTGACCGCAAGTCAACACATGGTTATGTCTTCACACTTTTCTCTACAGCGGTATCCTGGAAGTCACAAAAATCCTCAACAGTGGCTCTATCAACTACAGAAGCAGAATACATAGGTTCCTGTGAAGCTTCTAAAGAAGGAATCTGGATTACAAGACTTTTTAGCGAAATCTCACCAAATCGAAAACAACCCCACTGGCAGTCCTTACCCCATCCTTGCCTAATATATGGGGACAACCAAGGAGCAATTGCCTTGATTGAAAACCCACACTTTCATCAACGCACAAAGCATATTGATATAAGATATCACTTTATCCGACAGGCCTATCAAGAAAAACTTATTCACCTACATTATATACCGACAACACTCATGACCGCTGACATCTTTACAAAGGCTCTTCCCCAGGAACTGCATTACAAACATATGGTGGGTATGGGATTAAGAAAGCTCTAGGTATCTTTTTGTTAATCATAATCCTGTAGTTTAACTTATTGGTCATGTATATGGAGCACTCTTTTCCCCAAGTTTTTCCTCACAGAGGTTTTTATGGGTTTTTAACGAGGCTGCCATTCTTTGTTCTTTTCCTTTTCCATTTTGTTTAACTTTGTTCATTTTGACATATTGAAAGAGGAGGAGTGTTGAAATTGGGCTTTCAGATATGTCCTTGCTACGTCTTAGAGTATGACATTGCTGGTCATTCTCCCTTAGTATCGGCTTGCTGGTAGTTCCTGAGTTTGACTTATCCCACTTGGGTTTTTCCTTATATCATCATTACTCAATCTGTCCTGCAGATATGAAACAGTGTTCTCATTTACTTCTCTTGCCTTCTATGTTGTTTTCTTTTCTTCTTCTCTGCTGCTGATATATGTTGCTGCTTTACAGCATAAATAGTGGGTCCTCTCCCAGACCTGGTGTAGAATTCTCTTTTGATAATAACAATCCGAACTTCTTGCTCTCATCTGTCTTCGGTATATGCCTTGATCGTTGCACCTATTTTCAACAGTAAGAACTGCTCGAGTGGACGAGTGACGGCTTGTGACGTGGATGATGATTGCTATGATACATCCATAGCGTTTGCGCGTAGCAATGTTATGAAGAAAGTGAAGCATAGTCGAGAATTCTCCCCTTACTTTACTTTTCTTTTTCTTTTTTTTTGGAAGGCGGGAAAAGTACTGGGATTTGGTTATAATCACGGTTTTTTCTTTTTCCACAGTTGACTTCACTTCGTTGAGTTTCACTTGGCTGAGATTCTGGGTGGTATGGCTTTCGCCTCTCTCTTCAACGTGGTGTTTAGTGGTATGATACCAGTACAGCTACTTTTTAAGTCCCATTCATCCCCGCTTTCCTCCTTGGTTCCCGCACCGCAACGCATATGACATAGTACACATTTCCACCAACCCGTTAAGCGCTATCTTATAACCCCTAGCAATGTTCGAATGGTGTGGTTGCTCATATGCACTGTACGTCACCACATCACGTACCGTACTGATAACACGGCAATACAGATTGCGGACCCCAAGGCACGATACCGAAAAGCGGTGTCTCGTGCCCACTGTTCGATGTCGAGTAATCAACCGTGCTCGCGCCATCTGTTTCATGTAGTTTTGAACGAAGTGGGTGCTCGTGGCCGTTCCGGTCCTTGCCCCGGCACGCGGGGGGGGGGGGGGGTGAACATAATGATGGTTTGGGATGGGGATTAGGTGTTATCTTACGGTGTTCGGATTATCGGCCCCGTCTGCGCTTTAGACCCTTCACCGGATCTAATCTGTTATATTGAGCCGAGGTTGAGTAAGTATTTTCCGGGTGTAGGTAAATTTAAATTGCACAGTCACTATATGACGGGAGCGCTGTACTGTACTCGTGCTCGTGCATTCCTCCCGCGATCTGAGGGAGCGCGGATGGTAGGCGGGTGGGCAGGCAATTAGTTAGTAAGTAGGAGTTGCGCCATCGCCGCTGGAAAGAACTCGCAATCTATCATAATAATAGACAAATTGGTTTTCGAACTCGTCGCTGGATAGAATGGCGATGGGCATTAGAGAGAGAGAGACCGGATTGTGTGAGACTTTATGGGGATTTTTCGCACGATGTGGGATTTGGAAGTATTCTGGGGGCTTTATCCCATGTTATCTGCGGTGCTGGGATTTACCGTACCGTCACGGATTGTGTATCACATTCGGAGGGGGTGAATTAGGCTTTCTTTTCTTTTCTTTTTGTTTTCTCTTCTCCCCTCGGTGCTTTGTATGGGTATCATTGGCGCGGTACGGTATGTTTGTTTACCGTATTTCCCCGACACTGCGAAACTACCGCTTAGTATATAGCTTGGAACCTTAGCCCTTAAGCGGGTGATGGTTTGTGATTATGTGAAGAGGGGGTCCAAGAAAGTCGTGATAATGGTTATATACTTGGAGGTGAATGGGCCGGGACGTTATTATTTATTTATTCATTTTTACCTCTACCTTTTTTTTTTTGCACAAACGATTGCGCTGCCTTGGTATCATATTCCTGAAATGTCTGGACTTTTGACAATTCTTAGGCCAAGTGGGTGGCCAAGGTTTGGGGATACTTTTGGAGTAGCGGGGTGGTGGTTATTTTGTTGATGCATTGGGATAGTGATGGCAAACGTGTTTCTGTGGTGGATATGGCTGGTGGTTCGGTTATCCGTGGGTTAGCGGTGTACCTTGGATCCTGGATTGTCTCGGGATGTGCGGAATAATTCGTCCTACGACATCCGAAGACTCCCGAATTAATGAAGCTAAAGGAAGCGCTGAGAGATGAAGTGGTGAGAGTGAAATCACCGGGACCAAGTATAGCTGAACGTGGGAGGACGATGGATTGTGGTGGACGACTGGTGTAGTGGAGATGATATAATAGTAGGGGATGCAATGGGAGGTGTCATATATACAGTATCTTCCCTTGAACGCCCAACAACCCGAAGACCAAAGGGATCTCCTGGGGTTGAAGCAAATGACCCCAGTGGAAAGACCAGGGAAACAAACGAACAATCCACCTTCGGGAAACTCCGCGGTCATCGCGAACGTGCCAATGTCCTGCAGTTTATGTGCCGAATAGAGTGGTGGGAAACAACAAACAAAGGGGGATCCCCGATTCCTGATGCCCAATGGCAACGTGGATCGGAGAAACAGAACTAGCGATAGCCTATGCTTGGAATACCAGCGTGGGGTACGAGAACAATAACGATAGCGATGATCCACAACTGTGTGCCACGCCCACGGTGCACCTTATCAGCTTGAGTACAGTACAGTACCGGTACCCACATACCTTACAGGTGTAACCGCATGCCCGGGCCGGATGCCATTTGCAATCTAACATGGGTCGCTGCCTCGGAAAGGTTGGCCGTCGAACTGTGCTTCGTTTTGGCGAGTTTACTCTTTTATCATCGGAAAGTTGGGGAATATCATACTCAAGTGAATACTCAAGTGTTATGATAGACGAATAGCAACTGACTCTGGCATCGCGTAGGGCTGCGCGGTATGGGTACGTATTTGACGATACCGATGGGTGTCGAGCGCTTGGTTCCTATCTTCTCATAGCCTGGTATGAGGCTGCGGGAAGAGCCTCCCACCCTGAACCGACATCACGATGGACTATGCTGTGATGGTGGAAGTTAGGTAGTATCATGCCTGAGTTTTTTCGACTGATTGCTTCGAGGACGTGAAGTACTTGTATGTGCCAAGGTGCCAAGGCAGCCGGTTCTGCTGTAGGCCTTACGAGTAGGGCTTTCGTTCATCGCAGTGCAGAATTTGTGCTGTGCCTCAGGGTAGCTCTAAAAGAGGGGTTTTGTTTCCTCCAACCTCTGCGGTGGGCATGGGTAGTGGTGTGGTTGGCAAAAAGCCTGGGGGAGATCTATTGGCCAGTGCTGAGGCATCATTGAGGTTCCACAAATACCCCACTTTCCCTCGCCACCTGGGAATTTTGGTCCTCCACCCACTTCACCATCCATCATCCACAATATCCTAAGCAACAAAAGCAGAAAATGTCGCAGTCATTCAGTAATAATAACAGCTCTTTCAACACTGTTAACGTGTCGAATAGCTTTACCGTTACCGATGACCGATCTAATATCCTAGCCTGGCTATCCCCGCTAGAGCCCAGGCTACGACACCAAGATATACAGGACCGCCGAGTCGGGGATGTAGGGGAATGGCTCTTGCGAACTGAGGAATTTGGGAGTTGGTACGCGGATGGTGGTGCGGGCGAATCCGATAACGCAGTTTTGTTTTGCTATGGATCTCCGGGTGCAGGAAAGACGTACATTAGGTAACAAGGCTAAATCCTGAGAACGGAGGAATGGTGGGCGCTGACAAGCCATGATGTTAGTTCGCTGGTGATAGACAGCCTGTGTGATCGGGCCAGAGGACACAATGTCGCTGTTGCGTGTTTTTACTTTGATTTTGCTGCCCAAAAGGAGCAGTCGTCGACTGGTATGCTGGGCGCCCTGCTCAAACAGCTTGTGAGTGGACTAGAGGTTGTTCCGGGGGAGATTTTGCGAGCCTACGAAGACCAGAAAAAGGTCATTGGTGGACGGGCGCTACGTCTTTCCGATGTTGTGAAGATGCTGCAGACCACCACTTCCGAAAGGCCCACATTCATATGCATCGACGCTCTTGATGAATGCGTGGCGGGATATCGGGTCAAGCTTCTTGATTCGCTAAATCAAATCCTCAAAGTGTCGCCAGGCACTCGAATATTCGTGACTGGGAGGCCCCACATTGAAGCTGAAGTGGGGAAGCGTCTCTCTGGAAGAGGGACGAGTGTATTGATTACTCCCAGGAGGGATGATATCATTAGCTATCTTCGTAGTAGACTGGATGAGGACACAACCCCGGATGCGATGGACAGTAGTCTGGAAGCGGACATCCTGAAGAGGATTCCGGAAGATATTTCTGAAATGTACGTGGGAGGGACGGCATAGGGGAAGCTACATCAAGTTACCAGCTGACAAATTTATATCTAGATTCCTACTCGTCTCGCTGAATATCGATGCCATCCTTCAAGAAACCACAATCCGTCGTAGGCGACAAAAACTCGACTCAATGACGGATGGCCTAGGGTTGGGAGGTGCTTATGGTGCAACACTGGATCGGATAAAGGGACAGGGTGGGGAGAAAGCGAGGCTCGGCATGGCGGTCTTAATGTGGATCTCTCACTCGGAGCGGCCCTTGACAACCGATGAATTGTGTCACGCCCTAGCAGTCGAAATAGGGTCCCCGAATCTCGATGGCGACAATATTCCTTCAATAGGGACATTGCTAGCCTGTTGTCAGGGCCTTGTTGTCGTAGACAAGAAAGCTTCCACGGTCCGGCTAATTCACTTTACCCTTCAAGAGTACCTCCAGGCTCGTACTGAGCTGTTTGGTGCAGCTCACTCGATAATGACGGAAACCTGCCTGAGTTATCTAAATTCCCGGCAGGTCAATTCCCTTTCGGCCGGCCCATTTTCAGATCTTCGAGATGCACCCTTTCTGGAATATTCTTCTCTATATTGGGGAGTCCACGCAAAGAGGGACCTCTCAGATTGCGCGAAATCTCTTGCGCTCAAGCTGTTTGACGACTACAATGGCCATGTATCCACTAAAATCCTCTTGGAAGGACAGTTAGGGTATAATTACATCATGAATTCCAATAAACCCTCCAAGTTCAGTGGCCTGCACTGTGCATCCTTCTTCGGGATTGTTGAGCTTGTGGCTGGTTTTGTAGAGGTGAAGTGTTGTGATGTCAACCAAGAAGACTGTAAGGGTAAAACACCACTTAGTTGGGCTGCTTTGTCAGGGCACGAGGGGGCGGTGGAGATGCTACTCGGACGGGGCAATGTCCGCCCAGACAAACCGGATAATCACGGCCTCACACCACTCAGTTGGGCTGCTTCGGAGGGGCACGAGGGGGTGGTAAAGATACTGCTCGGACGGGGCGATGTCAACCCAGACAAATCAGATAATAGCGGTCGA
>LN890993.1:319343-333405 GCA_900010015.1 Tuber aestivum | reverse complement strand
GCGGACAATGGCAGCCGAACACCACTCTTGTCTGCTACTGAGTAGGCGCACGAGAGAGTGACAGCCCTGTTACAGCCCCCAGCATCTGCCAACCCTAGCACTGGCTGAGCCCGAGCAGGCATTTCCCGCCCTACCGCCTTTGAAGCCAGATAATCTGCGTGCCATTTTCATAAGAACGGCGATCGTTCCATACACACGCCTGTCACCGTCTAACCTCCTCTTGCAGCCTAATTTATTCCCTTGTAGTTCTTTTCCTTCTTTCTAGAATAATACTGTCTTAGAAACTTAGAATAACTATTTCTTTTTTGCTCGCAGGAATTCATGGTTGATAATGACGCACATATCTGCCGTAGACCGACCAAACTCCTCCCTGGGTTTCTTATTTCCTTGTGTCAAAATCTGCCGGTTTCTGTTTATTTTCTAGTTGCTGCTGTTCGCGTGGGGCTATTTATATTTTACCGGCCCTGTGATAAGCCACCGTAGCCCGGAATTTCTCTCTTATCTACTTCCATGGTTATGCCTATTAATTGTTTATGGACAACGGCCCTTGGTGTGGTGTGCCAGTGGAGATGTTGAGCATTGATTAGTAATGATCAAATTCATTTGTTTTTCCCCCAATACCTCCCCTCCCTCCTCTCTATGCTTCAGATGTATGGGTTATGAAGGAAATAAAAACGACGTGCAAAAATACCCACGACAACCTTTAAAAGCCATGCAAAAGCTGGCCACTTTTTAAGGTATGGTGGTGATCGGCCTCGGCGGTGAATATAATTTAGTCAAGGTCGTGCTTACGTGCCGCCGGTAACCTCCCCTCTGTGTGCTTAAAGGCGAGGCTGGGAGGGTGTCGTATCTGTTAATCTTGCTCATCAAGGGAGATTTATAGAATAAGGGGCCCTTTAGAAAGTGAGGTTGAATACCATTCCACTGCCGGTGTTCTGCTCCATATGGTGGTGTACGATATCTAGCTATCCTACAAGCGTTGGTTTTAAACGTAAGGTCTAAACACAGCGGATTCAGAGTTCGGATACGGATTCTGATAAGTCAAGATAGATTGTGTATAGTTGAAGTAAAAAGGAATGTATAGAAGAACCTATCAAGAAGACAAGAAAGAAACGAAAGAAAATCTGAAATAACAAACGACAGCAAAATGAAGATTGAGAATGCACAAACGGATGACGATAACGATAAAAATATCAAAACTATAGAGGAGCGTACTCCTCCTTTATCTACCCATTTGTCCTGCTGCCATTTCCCTCCATATTCTTTCTTTAGATGAGCGAACAAGAACCTGCTTGTCCATTCTAATTGATGAGGTGGTATGCAGTAGGTTGAGACTGGAAACTGCTCGCTGTTTGGGAGTCGGCGATGGTGTGACACGGAAGTTCAAGAGATGCCTGAAGCTAGTGTGTAGTGCGATGTTGGGGTTGCTGATTGTCTCAGACTTGTGGAAAGTGTAACATAGGAGTCAGTAACTGTTTTGGATGACCGATAGTGTAACGTAGGATGATCCAGCCGTGTATGGTTATCCATCGGTATGAGTTCTGAGTTCTTAGCCTGGTCTGATATCGGTTTCCGATAATGGTGAGCAGTCTAGCTTCCCAAATTTCTAACACTCCCACTCTGCGAACCATATATGAAAAAATACAAAAAACATAAGAGATATAAAATAAAACAAAATACTAAAGTAACAAAAATAAATCTCAAAAACAAAAAAGTAATAACTACTCCCACTGCCACAGTACGTCACCTCATCACTTCTCCTCAATTTGCATAAACTCCTATTGCAGTTCTAAATCTTTCTAGCTTCTCTCGCGGTAAAGCTTTTGTAAGTAGGTCAGCTAGCATATCACCGGTTGGCAAATATTCTAACGTAACCTCTCTGCTGCTAACCTTCTCTCGGATAAAATGATATTGAATTCCAATATGTTTTGTCCGGCTATGAAACTCGGGATTTTTGGCCAGTGCCATACTTCCTTGGTTATCGGCGAAAATTGTGATGCTAACGGTCGCGTCATTTGGCGTCGTCTGTGTGGATAGTTCGCTGAGAAATCTGCGCACCCAAATGCCTTCCTTACATGCTTGGGTTAAAGCCATGTACTCAGATTCGGTAGATGACAGGGCAATGGTAGGTTGTTGTTTGCTTGACCACGAGATAGCTGTAAGTTGTGAATATGGCGTACCGTCACCGATGGTAGAAATATAGGCACCGGTGCTACGACGATTTGCAACATCGCCTGCCCAATCAGCATCACTAAAGATTGAAGCAGTAGGTTGACTTCCAGGAGCAAAAGGTCCAAAGTAGAGGCCAAGGTTGCGAGTTTTGATCGTGTATCGTAAAAGTCGCTTGACTGCCTTCATGTGCTCAACTGTGGGATTAGAGCTAAACTTGCTTAGTCTTCCGATTGCAAACGCAAGGTCTGGGCGTGTACAAAGCATGAGGTACATGACGCTACCTAAGAGGCTGCGGTAGAGGGATTCGTCGGCTGGCTCGTGGGAATCTGGTGTGGTGGTAAATTGTTGTCCGGGTTCCATTGGTGTAGATACAGGGTAAGCATCCTGAAACCCAAATCGCTTGATAATAGTATCTATATACTGATCTTGCATTAATACGATCTTGTGTTGTGCTGGTAATCATAGGATCTTCATTCCCAGGAAGAAGTGTGCGGGACCGAGGTCTTTGAGAGGGAACTGTTTTCCTAACTCGTTCTTTGCGTTTTGTATTTCAGTACTTTCTCCCACCCACAAGATATCACCGACCCAAACAAGAACCCACAGCGGTTTTCCATTGAGTCCGATGCGATAATACATGGCGTAGTCCTCCGCCGACCTCGTAAAACCACATTTTCCTACAAGGAAATTATCCCAAGCCTGGTTCCAAATACGTCCTGATTGCTTTAATCCGTAAAGGCCTCGAAGCAGACGACAGACTAGGCGTCTCACTGGTGTCTCTGATACTTGTACCCCCTCCGGTACTTCCATATAGATCTCGTCCTCAAGTCGCCCGAGGAGATAAGCGGTTTTGATGTCCCCTTGGTGTATTTCAAAATTGTAAAATACTGCCAAAGTCAAGACGATGCGCAGCGAGGTCAACTTGACAACTGGGGCATATGTTTCAAGGTAATCAATGCCGTATCTTTGTGTAAAGCCCTTGGCGACGAGTCTGGCCTTATAGCGAATAGTCTCGCCATCCAGTCCCCGCTTTTCCTTAAATACCCAACGGCACTTTACCGTAGTTCGCCCATCAGGTAACTCCGTTAGTATCCAGCTCTTATTCTCAGCCAACGATTCCAGTTCCTCGTTAATCGCTAGCTTCCATTCATCCGCATTGGGGCCTGCAATTGCCTCCGCATAAGTACTGGGTTCGGTGTCATGGGCCTGCATGCTCAGAAAGGCATGGCAAGTTGATAAGTCGTTTGTTTCACAGTCTGTAGCTAATCGAGAGAACTGTTGGTCATGGAAGCGGGTTGAAGTAAACTTTCCGGCATTGGAACGACGAGGACGCTGTGCGTATATAGGCTCCTGGGCTGGGGGATTCAAGCGCAATTCGGGTTGGAGGTAACTGCTTTCCTCGGTGGGATCTATAGGAAACTCCCCTGGGGTATTAATCTTAGCAGGTGTAAAAAGATGATGTTGAGTTTGCCGAGGTTGTTCCAACTCGAGTGGGACATCTTCTGATGCTGGTTGGATGCAAGGTCTTTCCGGTCGAGCTTTCATATTAGAAGGTACTAATACATCATCCTCGCCTTCATCTGGTATATGTACTAAATCGATCTGATCATGAGTGTTGACCGGTAGTAAAAACTCTGTTGGTGATTCTCGTTTCAAAGTCAGGTCCCTCGTGATATGGACCTTTCGATTTACCAGGACACGATACTGGTTAGTTCCTTCATACCCAACAAAGATACATCTTTGACTGTTTGGCTCCCATTTGGTTCGTAGTTGTTTTGGTATATGTTTGTATCCGTGGGTTCCAAAAGGAATGAGTTTTCGTAGTTGCAGAGCCTCACCAGTCCAAGCCTGGATTGGGGTTAGTCCTTTCTCCAGTGCACTAGTAGGACTGCGATTTTTCAGATAAACCACTAAGTGGACTGCCTCAGCCCACATTTCCATCCCAAGCCCCAATTGATGCAGCATCGCCTTTGCTCGTCCGATTATCGTCCGATTTGCGCGCTCACTTACACCATTTTGTTCTGGAGAATAGGGTGCAGTTTTCCCTCGTACAATTCCACTATCACATAATAGCTGATCAAATTCATAGCTGGTATATTCTCCTCCCCCATCACTCCGGAATCGCTTGATTTTCCTCCCTAGGGTTGTTTCAACTAATGCCTTGAACTCGCGGAATTTACTGATCACTTGATCCTTGGACTTTAGGGTATACACCTGGGTATATCGGGAGAAATCATCGATGAAGAGAAGAAAATATCTCGATCCACCGAGAGACTGCAAGCTCATAGGCCCCGCAAGGTCACTGTGAATGAGCTCAAGGGATTCCTTGGCACGATTGGTCGCTGGAGCGGAGTTTGGTGTTCGGGTTTGTTTGCTAATAACACAATGCTCACATGTTGGATTTGTGAGTGGACCAGTGAGGATGAGGCTGTGACTGTACCTAGCAAGTTCTTTCACATCGTCAAATCCAAGATGGCCGAAGCGCTGATGCCACTCCAAGAGTGTGCCTGATTCGGAGTTCGTACTGGCCTGTCTTGCGGTGGGACTTAAGTCTGGGACTTGACTGTAGGCGGAAAGAATATAGGAGTTTCCATGGAGTTCAGCGGTGGCGATTAGGTCCTTTCCATTTCGTATCGTTACATCTCCTTCCTGGCTTCCGTCAAAAACTACAGAAGCGCCGGCCTCCTGGATACAGCGTACGGATACCAAGTTTTGGGGACCCAACTCTGGTATGTACAGGACATTCCGAAGTTTGATGTTAGTTTTAATAACTTTCCGGTCTGACAACATTAACATAATATCACCAGTGCCTGTCGAGGTCATTTTTCCACCGTTTGCGATTTGAACATAGGTTGAAAACTCTTTAAAGTCGATAAAGTATTCTCGATATGAGCTCATATGATGTGAAGCCCCGGAGTCTAGGATCCACTCGTTCTTTACTTGGATGGGTGTAGTCTGGGCCATCCAAGCCACAGTGGGTGACTTTGGTGTATATGCGGAATTTGCTGAGCGGGATTGTTGGTTATTTCTCTGACCCTTTCTTGGACAATTTCTAATCCAATGTCCCTTCTCTTTACAGTACAGGCAGCTGTCTTTATCGACTGACCCTATTGATGCTTGTTTAGCTCCTCCATTACTGGGTCCTTTTGCCTCAAATTGTCCGAATGTCCCAGCCTGGCTGGGACTGCGTTGGTGGTTGAAGAACCCCCTTCCACTGCCTCCTCGATGTCGTGTTTGTCTTCCTCGACCTCGTTGGGAAAAGAACGCATTTGTGCTCGAAGCACTACTGATAGAATCATGGCTGGGACCTCCGTTAAGCTGTTGGTATTCTAGAATCAATCTATCACAGACAGTGTCATAGGAGATGTCTTCGAAGTTGGGGCTGTTGGATATCGAAGTACGGAACGGGTGATATGTGGATGGTAAATGGGCAAGGAGTATGTATATCTTATCGTTTTCTGTTTGCGGTTCATCAGCACCTGCTAATAGGTTGAATAATCTTTCTAATTTGGCGATGTAGTCAATCATCGCCTCGCCTTGGAATCGGATTTGCGACAGTTCAGTACGGAGATACCAGATCCGTGCCTGGTCTCTCCCGGCATAACGACTTTCAAGCTTCTTCCAAAGTTTCTGGGGGTCTCGCTCAGTCGCATAGAGTTCTCGGTGATTGCTGTCAAGCAGACGGCCTAGCAGGCCCCGGGCCTTCGCCGATTTCGCTTGGTTTATCGTATCGGTAGTGTCAGATTGTTCCTCAGTACCAGAAACAAGATTCCAGTATCCTTTTTCTGCCAGGATATCGGTAACGGCAAGTCGCCATTCGCGGTAGTCAGAACCTCGGGAGAGAGCTTTTACTCCAGTGCCTGCAAGCAGATTGTATTCGGGAGTGATGTGAGACATTGTATGGAAGTTGTACAGATGGTATGTGGTGTGGAGGATATGCTGAGCGTCAATCCGGGCTCATAACCTTTTAAACGTAAGGTCTAAACACAGTGGATTCAGAGTTCGGATACGGATTCTGATAAGTCAAGATAGATTGTATATAGTTGAAGTAAAAAGGAATGTATAGAAGAACCTATCAAGAAGACAAGAAAGAAACGAAAGAAAATCTGAAATAACAAACGACAGCGAAATGAAGATTGAGAATGCACAAACGGATGACAATAATGATAAAAATATCAAAACTATAGAGGAGCGTCCTCCTCCTTTATCTACCCATTTGTCCTGCTGCCATTTCCCTCCATATTCTTTCTTTAGATGAGCGAACAAGAACCTGCTTGTCCATTCTAATTGATGAGGTGGTATGCAGTAGGTTGAGACTGGAAACTGCTCGCTGTTTGGGAGTCGGCGATGGTGTGACACGGAAGTTCAAGAGATGCCTGAAGCTAGTGTGTAGTGCGACGTTGGGGTTGCTGATTGTCTCAGACTTGTGGAAAGTGTAACATAGGAGTCAGTAACTGTTTGGGATGACCGATAGTGTAACGTAGGATGATCCAGCCGTGTATGGTTATCCATCGGTGTGAGTTCCGAGTTCTTAGCCTGGTCTGATATCGGTTTCCGATAATGGTGAGCAGTCTAGCTTCCCAAATTTCTAACAGTTGGGACGGGTTCTCTCCATCCTATCCCAGTCTCCTCTTACCCCCCTTTTTACTATATTCTATACTAGTAGGACTCCCGGCCCAGGTTTCAAGAACACGTATACACTCTCCGGCCTGGTCCAATAGTGAAAGCCTTGCCATGTCCTGGATATTCGTGTTCGAGTAATACCTTCCCCTGCTATGTTTTAAACAATTGACAGGCCACCGCAAATTACAGTTGTGAACCACGCTGTTGCAAAACGCTATCTCACGCTATAAAATCAACTGCCGGGTAATGGTGTCTTTCGCCGTCTCTTCATATCAAGTCAAAGTGAATGTTCATGGCCATTGGGGTCCACCAGAGCGGGAAATTTTTCCCATTACGGGGGGGAACATATAGGGTTGGGCTGGAAAGGAAGTTCACATGAGCCATCGGTGCCCCCTATGGTATTTAGACTATACAGTTCCTCCGCATCCGGCCAAGCAGTCTCTATGCTACACGATCTCTTTTGCCAGAAGTTTACCAAATCCTATCGGTTGGATCTTCACCCTCCCCGAGTGGTAGGCTACTCAAGTGTTCCTCTCACCATGGAAGCGCGACTCGGGAAATCCTATATCTGCGTATCATATTAACTTACCCGATGTGCCAATGACCCATTCCCATGGTTTGATATTGGATAGGCATGTAGCCAAAAGGTTGCATCGGGGGTGCGTGGGGGCCCACAAGATTATCGACTAATACTTAAAGCCCGCCTGGTATGATAGAGAAATCGTTGGTGGGCTACTGCTCGTTTCCTATCGATGGGTAGGTTTTAGGCATTGTACTTGGGGAATAGGTCTGCTTTGGCGGAGACATAAGTTAACAGTAAGGATTCTGTGAAGCATGTGAGAGGGAAAGTCTGCTGGAGGGGGAGGGGAGGGCAGGGGATATCGAAGACATTCTTGTCTGCGATGTTGGGTTAAACTTGATTGTGGATTCGACGGGAGGGTATGATATGTTGGGATCGGTTTCCTTTTCCACCTCTGCACTGTGACCTACGCTTTGTTTAAGTCGTGATTAAATACACTACATAATCTGAGATGGAGTGTTTTTTTTAATTTTTTTTAGCTGCTGGTCTGGATGACCGCTTTTTGAATATGTTTTCCACAAGGTATTTACGGGTGTGTTGCCTTGTTGCTATTGTGCACTACTCAACGCCGGGGGATGTTGGAACGATCTTCCCTATATCGTACCAGGAAAAGCTTACGTAGAGGACCAAGTTAGTGTATACGGTATACAAAGTCGATGGCTATTTTCTGTCTCCTATCAGTTAGTGGGCGATTTCTCCTAAAGGAGACGAGTGATGGCTTGTGATGAGGATGATAATTGCTATGATACATGCTGTTGCTTTTGAGCGTAGCGGTGTGTTATGAAAAAAGTGGAGTATAATCGAGAATTTTTCCTTTCCTTTCTTTTTCTTTTCTTTTTCTTTTTTGGAAGGCAGGAAAAGTACTGGGATTTTGCCATAATCACAGAATTATTATTTTTCACAGCTGACTTTGTTGAATTTCCTAATTCGTTTCATATATATATTCTCCTTGATAATATCGTATATTTCTCTACTTGGTATTATTATTAACATTACTACAGCTGGAGTATGTATTACGTATATTTCATTAATATTTCATGATACGATTAGGGGATTATGGCGTGCTTTCTTATCTGGTGTTCGGGTTTATTTCCTACATTTTATCCGCTCACACCACTTCAGATATTCGCATGTTTTATGGAATCTCCTTGGCAGTTCTTCAGGGTCAAATATGTTTCCACTTATATTTTCCTTATATTTCTCTCAGTTGGATAAAGGATGCACACCTGTATAAATAGGTGTTACCACCCGTCTCACTTAAGAGATTTAAGGACAAGAACTACTACCAATCTACCTTCATACCAAACTCCTCCTCACTTAGCGTGCCTGCGATACACTCTTTCTATCGCATCGTATTTTCGTACAAAGTTATTAAGATAGTGCTGTACCATACACATTTAAACAGACTTCACTTCATTTAGCTTCACTTGGCTGAGATTCTGGGTCCTATTTTCCGGGGTGGTGTGGTTTTTCCCTCTCACTTCAGCGCAGTGTTTATTAGGTTGATACCAGTACTGGTACTTTTCAAGTCCCGTTCATCTCCGCTTGCCTCCACTGTTCCCGCACCGCAACGCGTATGACACAGTACACATTTCGACTAACCCGTTAGGCGCTATCTTACAGCCCCTAGGCACGTCCGAATAATGCGGTTGCTCGTATGTACTGTAGTCACCGCATCACGTACCGCACTGCTAATGCTGCGACATAAATCTCAAACTCTAGGGTGCGATACCAAAAAACCTATATCTCGGGCCAACTATTCGATGCCGAGTAAACAACAGTGCTTGAGCCATCTGTTTCATGTGGTGTTGAACGAAGTGGATGCCCGTGGCCATTTCAGTTCTTGGCTGGCGCGGGGGTGAAAATGGTGATAATTTGGGATAGGAATTATCTTACGGTGTTCGAATTATCGCCTCTGTCTGCACTGATCCCTCGCTGGATCTAATCTGTTATACTGCCAGGAGGTTGAGTAAGGATTCTCCTGGTGTAGGTAAATTTAAATTGCACAGTCACTAAATGATGAGAGCACTACACTGTACTGTACTGTATGTACTCGTGCGCCCCTCCCTCGATGTGAGGGAGTGTGGATGGCAGGCAGGCAGGCAGGCAATTGTTCTGTAGAAAGAAGCTGCGCTATCGCCCCCGGAAAAGGGCTCGCAATCTGTCACAATAAACAAATTGGTTTCCGAACTCGTCACTGGATGGAATGGTGATGTTGTGGAGAAAAGAAGTTTTCCTCCGCGTGCGTTGGAAGTGGTTCAAATCTGGCGCTGCAGATTAGAGAGAGACCGGATTGTGTGGGACTTTATGAGTATTTTTTTGCACGACGCGTGGTGTATAATAGGAAGGATTCTGGGGGGTTTATCCCATGTTCTCATCTACAGCGGTAGGATTCGCCGTACCGTAACGAATTGTGTATGATATCATATTCGGTGGGAGCGAAATGGGCTTCTTGTCTTTTCTTTTCGTTTTCCCTTGGTGCTCTGTATGGGTGTCATATGGTGCAGTACAGTGCTTGTTTACCGTGTTTCCCCAGCACAGCAAAGAATTGCCGCTTAGCAGATTGGACCTTTGAACAAGTGATAAGTTATACCATCCGGCGACTCCTCAATTAAGGAAGTTAAAGGAAGTATGGAGGGATGAAGTGGTGAGAGTGAAATCATTCGTGCCGAGCACAACTGAATGTGGGAGGACGACTGATGCAGTGGAGATGATATAATAGCAGGGGATGAAGCGGGAGGTATATGCTGTACAATATATTCCCTTGAACGTTTAAAAGCTTGAAGATCAAAGGGGGCTCCACGGGTTGAAGCGAAAGCGCCTAGTGGAAAGACCAAGGAAATAACCGAACAATCCACTGTCACTCGGGAAGCTCCCTGGCCATCGTCAACATGCCAATGTCCTGCAGTTTATATGCCGGATGGAGTGGTGCGAAACAACAAACAAAGGGGGATGCCCGATTCCTGATGCCCAATGGCAGCGTGGATGGGAAACAGAACTACGATATCCTGCCAGCGTGGGATACAAGAAAAATAGGGGTAGCAATGATCCACCACTGTGTGCCACACCCACAGCTCATCTTATCATACTTGAGCACTCACATACCTTGCAGGTATAAACGCATGCCCGAGCTGGATGCCATGTGTAACCAAACATGGATCGCTGCCTAAGACAGGTTGGCCGTCGCACGGCATTTTGTTTTGGCGAGTTTACTCTTTTATCATCGCAAAGT
Organism: Tuber aestivum; assembly: GCA_900010015.1. NCBI lineage: Eukaryota > Fungi > Ascomycota > Pezizomycetes > Pezizales > Tuberaceae > Tuber > Tuber aestivum. Next base: position 322,801 of record LN890993.1, on the reverse strand, counting down.
TGGGGAATACTCAAGTGTTGCGGTGAATGTAGAAACTGACCGTGGCATTGCGCAGGGCGGCACGGTATAGATAGGTATTTGACGATACCGATAGGTGTCGAAAGCTGGATTCCTGCCTTCTTATAGCTGGTATGAAGCTGCGGGGGGGGCCTCCCGGCCTGAACCAACATCACGATGGGCTGTGATGAGATGGTTTGAGTTAGGTGGTATGATAATTATGTGAGTTTTTTCTGCTTATTGCTTCGTGGGACCTGAAGTACTTGTATGTGCCGGGGTACTGTGTGTATAGTGTCATAGGATGAGAACAAAACAGTAATCCACCGCTGTCTGTCAACGCGGCATAACTCACCAGGCCCACATGAGTTACCCCATAGCCTCATGTTCAAGTCGCACGCTCTATGCAATCCAATCCGGATTACTGCTTGAGTTAGCCATCAAACGGTCTTTGGTTTTGACGAATATACACCTCGATCATCAGGGAGATGGAGTATACTCGAATGTTATGATAAATGCAGCAGCCGACAGTTGTATCACACGGAGCTACCATAAAACGTGTGGGGACGTACTAGTACAATACTTGGCGGTAATGTTGAGTATCAGGAGCTCGGCTCCTATCGTTGCCTATCCTAGCATGAATACGGTGCTCGGGTATGAGGCTGAGGGAAGTGCTTTGCAACCTGCGTCAACGCCACGAGAGGCGGTGCTGTAATGCTCCAAGTGGGGCATGATGCAGTAATACATAAATTTCTCGACTAAGTTACCGGTATGCGATTTACAAGAAGTGATGAACTTATATGACAGTCTATCTTATACAAGCTAGCCGATTCCACTATGGTCTATCCCTAGCTCCGTCGCCCTGAGATTGGCTCGTGGTAGAATGTTAGAAGGTTCTCCTCTTCGTATGGGAATACCGGTAGTGTGAAAGCACGGCAGAACCTTCCGGTGAAGTTGGATGTCCTTCCCAACACCTGGAGGGTCAGTTTAGAATCATAAGAGCTCCATTTATTTCTATTCCCCCCCTGTTTTTTTGTCTGCTACAGCTTTATGACTATGATATTTTATATCGTTTATTTGTTCTGACATCAAGGGGGTCAGGGTTTATAAAGTTTTAGGGGTTTTTAGACCATACCAGGGCGCTTACAAATGGGTTTCCTAGGCTTAAGAAAAATCCACGAGCTTGACACTGGAAAGAGAAAATACGATTCCACCGTAGGCACTCTGCGGTGTTCTTTCATCGCACTGCAGGATTTGTGAAATGGCAGGATCGAACTTGAGGGGGTGGGACATCTGCTGCTACGAATGCGGTAGCCACAGCCGGGATGTCGACACAGAGCAGGGGGAGGTTGATTGGATGGTACTGACAATGAGGGCCCCACAAAAAACCCCGCTTTCCTGTAGCGCCTAGCGATTCAATCACCGACAAACTCCATCACCTATCCTCTCGCTCACCAACAGCAAACATGTCCCAATATCACTTCAATGATAATACCAACTCCTTCAATACTACAAACTCGTTTAATAGAGTGTGGAACAACTGCACCATTGGGGATGATCAGTCTCAGATATTGGGCTGGCTATCCCCACTAGAGCCAAGGCTGCGACACCAAGATATACAGGACCGCCGAGTCGGGGATGTAGGGGAATGGCTCTTAAAAACTGAGGAATTTGGGAATTGGTACGCGGGTGGTGGTGCCGGCGAATCCGATAACGCAGTATTGTTTTGCTATGGATCTCCTGGAGCGGGAAAGACGTATATTAGGTAACAAGGTCAAACCCCAAGAACGGAGGAAGGGTGGGCGCTGACAAGGCGCGATGTTAGTTCATTGGTGATAGACAGCCTGTGTGATCGGGCCAGAGGACGAAATGTCGCGGTTGCGTGTTTTTACTTCGATTTTGCAGCCCAAAAGGAGCAGTCATCGACTAGTATGCTGGGCTCCCTACTTAAACAGCTTGTGAGTGGACTAGAGGTTGTTCCAGGGGAGATTTTGCGAGCCTACGAGGACCAGAAAAAGGTCATTGGTGGACGGGCGCTACGTCTTTCCGATGTCGTGAAGATGCTGCAGACCACCACTTCCGAAAGGCACACATTCATATGTATCGACGCTCTTGATGAATGCGTGGCGGGATATCGGGTCAAGCTTCTTGATTCGCTAAATCAAATCCTCAAAGTGTCGCCAGGAACTCGAATCTTCGTGACTGGGAGGCCCCACATTGAAGCTGAAGTCGGGAAGCGTCTGTCTGGAAGAGGGACGAGTGTATTAATTACTCCCCGGAGGGATGATATTGTCAGCTATCTTCGTAGTAGGTTGGATGAGGACACTACCCCGGATGCGATGGACAGTAGTCTGGAAGCGGACATTCTGAAGAGGATTCCGGAAGATATTTCTGAAATGTATGTGGGACGACACAGGGGAAGCTACATCAAATTACCAGCTGACAAATTTATATCTAGATTCCTACTCATATCGCTGAATATCGATGCCATCCTGCAGGAAACTACAATTCGTCGTAGGCGACAAAAACTCAACTCAATGGCGGATGGCTTGGGGTTGGGAGGTGCTTATGCTGCAACACTAGATCGGATAAAGGGACAGGGTGGGGAGAAAGCGAGGCTCGGCATGGCGGTCTTAATGTGGATTTCTCACTCGGTGCGACCCTTGAGAGCCGATGAATTGTGTCACGCCCTGGCGGTCGAAATAGGGTCCCCGAATCTCGATCCCGACAATGTTCCTTCAATAGGGACATTACTAGCCTGTTGTCAGGGCCTTGTTGTCATAGACAAGAAAGCTTCTACGGTCCGGCTAATTCACTTTACCCTTCAAGAGTACCTCCGGGCTCATCTCGAGCTGTTTGGTGCAGCTCACTCGACAATGACGGAAACCTGCCTGAGTTTTCTAAATTCCTGGCAGGTCAATGCCCTTTCGGCTGGACCCTTTCCTGATGTTGACATCACACCCTTTCTGGAATATTCTTCTCTATATTGGGGAGACCACGCGAGGAGGGACCTCTCAGATTGCGCGAAGTCTCTTGCACTGAAGCTGTTTGACAACTACAATGGCCATGTATCCACTAAAATCCTCTTGGATCGACAGATAGGGTATTATTCCATCTTTTATTCCAATAAACCTTCCGAGTTCAGTGGCCTACACTATGCATCCTTCTTCGGGATTATTGAGCTTGTAGCTGGTTTGGTAGAGGTGAGGTGTTATGATGTCAACCAAGAAGACTGTATGGGCAGAACACCACTTAGTTGGGCTGCATTGTCGGAGCACGAGGGGGTGGTGAAGTTGCTACTCGGGCGGGGCGATGTCAGCCCAGACAAACCGGATAATGACGGCCGAACACCACTCAGTTGGGCTGCTTCGCAGGGGAACGAGGGGGTGGTGAAGATGCTACTCGGGCGAGGCGATGTCAGCCCAGAGAAACCAGATAATGCCGGCCGAACCCCACTCAGTCAG
>LN890993.1:253354-263713 GCA_900010015.1 Tuber aestivum | reverse complement strand
CGATGTCAGCCCAGACAAACCGGATAATGACGGCCGAACACCACTCAGTTGGGCTGCTTCGGAGACGCACGAGGGGGTGGTGAAGATGCTACTCACACGAGACGATGTCAGCCCAGACAAACCGGACAATGGCGGCCGAACACCACTCTTGTCTGTTACTGAGTAGGCGCACGAGAGAGTGATAGCCCTGTTACAGCCCCCAGCATCTGCCAATCCTAGCACTGGCTGGGCCCGAGCAGGTGTTTCCCGCCCTATCGCCTTCGAAGCCGGATAACCCGCGTGCCATTTTCATAAGAACGACGATCGCTCCATACACACGCCTCTCACCGTCCAACCTCCTCTTGCAGCTTAATTTATTCCCTTACGATTCCTTTCCTTCTTTTTAGAATTATACTGTCTTAGAAACTTAGAATAACTATTTCTTCTTCGCTCGCAGGAATTCATGGTTCATGGTGATGCACATATCTGCAGTAGACCGACCAAACTCCTCCCAGGATTTCTTATTTATTTCCTTGTGTCAAAATCTGCCCGCTTCGGTTTATTTTCTAGTTGCTGGTGTTCGCATGGGGCTCTTTACATTTTACCAGCCCTGTGATAAGCCACCGTAGCCCGGAATCTCTCTTATATCTACTTCCATGGTTATACCTCTTGATTGTTCATGGATAACGGCCCTTGGAGTGGCGTGCGCCTCTGGAGATGTTGAGTATTGATGGCTAATGATCCTATTCATTTGTTTTTCCCCCAATACCTCCCCTCCCTCCTCTTTTTGCTTCAGATGTATGGGTTATGAAGGAAATAAAAACGACGGCCAAATATCCACGACAACCTTTAAAAGCCATGCAAAAGTTGGCCACTTTTTAAGGTATGGTGGTGGCCGGCCTCCGCGATGAATATAATTTAGTCAAGGTTGTGCTTACGTGCCGCCGGTAACCTCCCCTCTGTGGGCTTAAAGGTGAGGCTGGGAGGGTGTCGTATCTGTTAATCTTGCTCATCAAGGAAGATTTATACAATAAGGGGCCCTTTAGAAAGTGAGGTTGAATACCATTCCACTGCCGGTGTTCTGCCCCATATGGTGGTGTACAGTACGATATCTAGCTATCCTACAAGCGCTGGGACGGGTTCTCTCCATCCTATTCTAGTCTCCTCTTACCCCCCCCCCCCCCCACCGCATCCTGTACTAGCAGGACTCCCGGCCCAGATTTCAAGAACACGTATAAACTCCCCTGGCCTGGTCCAATAGAGAAAGCCTTGCTATGTCCTGGATATTAGTGTTCGAGTAATACCCTGCCCTGCTGTGTTTTAAACAATTGACAGGGCACCGCAAACCACAGTTGTGAATGATGCTGCTGCAAAACGCTATCTCACGCTATAAAATCAACCCCCGGGTAATGGTGCCTTTCGCCGTCTTCTCATATCAAGTCAAAGTGAATGTTCATGGCAATTGGGGTCCACCATGATGAATGTGAATGGAGAGCACGGATGAATGAAGCAACACAAGTGCGATGAAATGCAAGAAAGTGAAGAAGGATGATGAAAGAATGGATGATGGTGAAAAACTAACGAAGAACTAATGGTCGAAACCTCGCCTCCAGCTAAGGACAGAATGGGAGATATATATCTCCTAAGCAACCAGAACTCTGGAACTCCAAGGAAACACCACAAACACAAAAGAACTACTCATCCTGACAAACCATGATCCTCCGTGCTCCACAACAATCTAAAGCTCTCATGAACCTCTAACAAAGAACTAGATGCCTAGAAGCATCAGGCATGAAAGAAACCAAACCACATCACCAATGCCCTATGGCAACAGGAAACATCATCAACAAGAAACCCAACAGCTAAGCCGTAGAAGGATGAACCATCTATCCGCACAACAACCAACTCACATGCCTGATAGGCACTCCAACACACCACAGTGGGAAATTTTTCCCATCACGGGGGGGAACATATGGGGTTGGGCTGGGAAGGAAGAAGTTCACATGAGCCATCAGTGGCCACCATGGTATTTAGACTATACGGTTCCTCCGCATCTGGCCAACCAGTCTCTATGCTACATGGTCTTTTTTTTCCAGAAGTTTACCAAATCCTATCGGTTGGATCTTCACCCTCGCCGAGTGGTAGGCTACTCAGGTGTTCCTCTCACTATGGAAACGTGACTCGGGAAATCCTACATCTGTGTATCAAATTAGCTTACCCGATGTGCCAATGAACCATTCCCATGGTCTGATATTGGGTAAGTATAGCCAAAGGGTTGCATCGGGGGTGCGTGGAGGCCCACAAGCTTACCCACGACTAATACTTAAAGCCCGCCTGGTAGAGAAAACGTTGGTGGGCTACTGTTCGCTTCCTGTCGATAGCCCAACGATGGGTAGGTTTTAGGCATTGTGCTTGCGGATTAGGCCTACTTTGATAGAAGCTTAACGGTGGGGATGTTGTGACGCGTGTGAGAGGGACAGTCTGCTGGAGGGCGCGGGGGCGGGGGCGGCAGGCGGTATCGGAGACATTCTTGTCTGCGATGTTGGGGTTAAATTTGGTTGTGTATTCGACGGAAGGGTATGATATGTTGGGCTCTGTTCCCTCTTCCACCTCCGCACTGTGGCTTACGCTCTGTGTGTCATGATGGAATAGACTGTGTATGTTGAGGTGGAGTTTTTTTTTTGCCGTTGGTCTGGATAACCGCTTTTTGAATACGTTCGCTACGAGGTATTTACGATACCCCGCTGCGGCGTATTGCGTGCTAGTTATTGTGCGCTATGAAATTACACAGCTCAACACTAACGGATGTTGGAATGACCTTCCATATATCGTCTCAGGAACGGTATACAAAGTCGATGGCTGTTTCTGTATCGTATCAGTAGTGGGCGATTTCTCGTTGTTTTCAATCAATCGAGCAAACATGTTACGAAATGAGAACTTCTAGGGGCTACGAGTGATGGCTTGTGGCAGGGGTAATAATCGCTATGGTATCATACATGCCATAGTGTTTGGGCGTAGCGTGTTATGAAGGTGAAGCATTAGTTGAGGATTTTCCCTTTACTTTTCTTTTCTTTTCTATTCTTTTTTGGAAGGCAGGAAAGGTACTGGGATTTGGTCATAATCACAAGTTTTTTCTATCCCTTTTCCACAGTCTGCTTCACTTTATTGGGCTTCCTTTGACTGAGATTCTGGGTTATATTTTTTGGGGGGGTATGGCTTTCCCCTTTCTATTCAGCGTAGTGTTTAGTGGGATGATACCAGTACTGGTACTTTTCAAGTCCCATTCATCCCCATTCGCCTCCTCCGTTCCCGGACCTCAACGCGTATGACACAGTACACATTTCCACCAACCCGGCAAGTGCTATCTTATAACCCCTAGCAATGTTCGAATAATACGGCGCTCATACGTACTTTACATCACCACATCACGTACTGTACTGCTGATACGGCAACACAAATTGCAAACACCGGGGCAACATACAGTAAAGAGGTATCTCACCCTAACTGTTCGATGCTGTGTAATCAACTGCTGTGCACCATCAGTTTCATGTAGTTTTGAACAAAGTGGATGCTCGTGGCCGTTCCGGTTCTTGCCCCGGCGGGAAGGGGGGGGGTGAATTCAGTGATAATTTGGGATAAGAATTAATTTAAGCGTTATTCTACAGTATTCGGATTGGCGGCCCTGTCTGCGCTCATCCTTCGCCGGATCTCATCTGTTATACTGAGCCGAGGTCGAGTAAGGATTCTCCGGGTGTAGGTAAATTCAAATTGCACGGTCACTAAATGATGAGAGCACTGCACTGTACTGTACTGTGCTCGAGTAGTCTTAATGCAGGCTTCCCACAAACTGCGTCTAAAATAGGTAGATTTGCACCCTTCTGAACTCAAAAGGAGTACCCTCATCCTTAATCCCTTTCTCCCAGATGCTACCGGCATTGCCCACCATGGGTAAAACAAAAACCGAACGCCCAAGAACCTGGTGTTCCGTTGGCTGGCGCCCAGGAAAATCATGGTGGGGTCCAGGAGGTCATCCCTTCGAAAGAAAGTACCCAACGAGAGAGTAGGGACTTGACATGAACAACTTCAATAACGGTACGCCGTGCGGAAATAATAGCACTGTTCGATTATTGGAGTTTCTACTGTGATCTCGCAGCTCGCGTCGAGATTCCTCCCCGATATGGAGATTCGCCTTTTAACAATTCGTCTTTGTTTCTGCGTGCATCGCGGGGTGAGGATGACAACGGACGGAAAGGTCTCGCGCCTGGACTGGGTGGGCGACCTTGGCACTGGCTTGGACGGCGTGGATGATAGGCAACTGCGTTCAACCATATTGGCCCCAGCACTGAGAAAGAAGGATTACTCGTAACCATACAAATTAAGAAAATAAAATTTTGAACCAACACATTTTGTGAACATTGTAATAGAATTAAGCGAACTACGGTCGTCGCATGGTCCGTTTATTAGAGTTCTTAGGATATTGCAAAAATCGGAATATTCATATTTCGTCATTCGAGCGCTTGCAGATATATCTCTCGAGTCCGGCCAGGGCCTGGAGAGACGAACTCTTGTGGCCGGCCTCCATAACTCGAAAAGCCCAGTCCGGCACTCAATGTTTCCCGAAACCGATAGGGTGTATCGTACCTAGTCTCACGGGCAAATCGGGCAAATCGGTCCATTCCAGTCTGGTGGGCTCAGGGGATCTGAGAGCCATCCAGTCAACAATATATCCTCTTCACATCCTTCTTGTTTTCTCTAACTCTCTATAAAGACCTCGTACCCTACTCTTCCCTGCGGTAATTATTTTCGTATTCATGTGTTCATAACCCTCTTCATCCTCCTCTCTTGCCTCCACTGCTGCTCAGCAAAAAAATTCAGCCAACCACATGGTGCTTTTGACTTTTGATCGAACCTTATCCCGCTGGTGAGGCGAGTCCAAGAGCAGATATATTGCCAAATAGTCCATGTCTCCTTGGGGTATTTCACAGGATTTATCGTCCTTATAGTTCCGTCCACCCATACAACTCAGACATCATTCTAAGAATTCCGAGATGCTAGGTATGAAGACGGGAAAGGAAACTTGCCCGCCGGCGGCTCACACGAATGGGATGTTTTTACCCGTCTTCATATAGGGCCTAGATCTCTGGTCTCTACTCCGGTCTGCAAGGTTTAGATGAAATTCCGACTCAGCCAAGACGGAGTTGAAGTTAACCGGAACGCTGGACTTCGATCTTGTTGGTATCGTGGTAAGACGGTAGGTGTCCTCTCTACAGAGGCTAATATATCGGTGATCATCACACCTTTTAAATCGTCGGATAGAGCGATGCCCCACACGTTGCTAGTGTAAACCAATGCTAGAATGCTTGATTCATCGACCTCTAGCCATTCACCAGTTCGGGAAAATGCTTGGCATATAGATGCCGCCTGAGAGGTTCACACCAGGATATCCGTTTTCTGTCAAGGCAATGTTAGGATTGAGGAGTGGGGGATAATGTGGGGCTAGCCATGCATACAAATCCTGGAACAACTTGAACTCGCATCCACCGTAACTTAGTGCATATCTTCCAATTATGACGAAGGAGTGATTAGTCGCTTGGGGCCGCTAAAATTCTCTCCAGGGAAGTCATACTCTGTGACCATAGTTGTTCCATCTGAGCTGTGAACAATACTTGTTGTAGGTTATGACAGGTTTCAGATTTTTGAAGAGCGAGGTTGGGCGGTAGGTTTGTTGCAATGCGGTTGTATGGTTAAAAGCAACGGTACAGTACTGGTAGCCTGGCTCTTGGTTGGGCTGAAACAAATGGAAAGGGGATTTGTTATGTTTCCCGGGATCAGTATCCACCTTGGCGGCCAATCATCACTGAGTTTGCGGATAATATTTAGTCCGGACCTGGTGGTTGTCTCCATAACCATGTAAAACTACAGTAACCGCCTGCGAGGCGAGACCATGGAATGGTAACGTAAACACCTCCCTACCATTAGAACCTATGAGGGGGGTAAGTGAAGCAGTACCCTCAGGAAGGCGCGGCAAAACTTGGCTTTCAGAATAGCTGGTAGAGTGAATTTTGCCACTGATCCCCTAGTAAGACTGAGAAACATGAACCTACCGTTTTCCATATTTTTGATGCTCTATTAAAATTGCCTCAATAATGCCTCCAGATACAACTGAAATTCCACTCCGGGTACACTGTCCGGAAACGAATCGCAATAGAGATGGCAGCCATGGGAACAGTTTCAGATCTTCTCGTAACATGGCATCTATGCTTACCGGGAGAGAGGGCATCTAGCTTGAATCCACAACGAGATATAAAAAGACAGATTTTTGCTGAACCCTGGTGCTTTAATATAGCTAGGACTTGAGGATTAAAGGGGGCAGATGGGTAGCATATCGGCGAGTTCGAGGGGGGCGGCAGCTATTATTTATCTTCCATCCGGGATGTTAGCTAGGCAGTAGTTTAAGCATTACAATCACAGCGTTTCTATATTGATTCTCCTATGGCTGAGAATTAACCCGCCCATGTCCGGATGGAAGAGCATTGGGATGGCTAAGTCCTACGGTTGCGAAGCAGGAGAGTGATAAATAGGGTACCACCCGGTTTATAGGAATAAAGATAGCCGAAACAAGAGCTCTGTTTTTCTTTAATGCCTGTAGGGTAGAGCGGAGGAGAGAGCTATATACAGTTAATAAGTAGGGACCAAATCTTGGATGCCCTGTGATTCCCACTTGGCCTCAATCCCCACTGAGCTCCGATCTCTACCCTGTTGGAATTTCCGCCGGGATCACTAGCGCTAAGTCTATTAGAACTATGACTCTGATCCGACTCTGGTCCCCATCGGGATTCCCAGCTATGCCTAACCGTGCCAAGGTTCCTGCTGAGATTGTGTAACAGCGCGCCGTTCCAGATCTCACAGCATGTCTATTACGTGCCCAACGGCTCTATGCAAGATTCGGCTCAACGCCAGATTTTATAAAATAGTGACCTAAAACTACATTTTCTCAGCCGCAACTTCTCATCTCCTCACTAAATCTTCTCTACCTCTTCGCAAATCACCCATACTCTTAAAATCTAGGTTTCTACCTTTTGGGAAGTCCAGAATAGCCGGGTTTTTCAGCCATTCAAGTTGCCCTTCCATCCGCCCCGGAGAATCATCCACCGGGTTTTCCCGTGCAAATGCTCTCGCCTGATGAACGTATATAACCCTATAGCTCTCACAAACCTTCGGTTCTGAGTTTGCGGAGGCCTATGCGTGGTCAGAGGGTCGTATCTTCTCAAGGTCCTGATATGCCTGGATACTGGCTTCGGCTCATAATCTGGATACTTTAGATATATAGAGACATCGGGCTCGTCAGCCTCTATGAGCTTTTGGTTGACTGTGGGCCTCTGCCATGTTGTTTGACATGCGTTCCCCCGTCTCAGGGGCGTGGTCTCTGGAACACCTACCAAGTTTGCGGCCTGTGGCTGCGATATTTTATTTTTCGCCTGTCGGTAACCTATAGCATTTTTTCTCTCACTGGAAATTCCTGCTCCAACCTCTGTATAGTTTTCAGGCATTTCCATGCTGTTTTTGTGGTTGATGCGGAGTGGATCAGTGAGTAGAAAATATCTGACGTTGAGCTGTTGGGTACGTCGTACACGTGCTGCCAGATCCGGAAAAGCGCGCTGTTATATAATCTCAGCAGGAATCTTGGCACGGTTATTTCTATGATATGATATTACACCAAAGGCACCCCCTCATGTTAGGCAAAGGGCCGGTGAGAAGTGTCGAAATGATTGAGTGAGAGACAGGGAATACAGTTGGTGAAGGTCTTAGAAAGCGTTGGGAAGGGTATGGGGGCAGCTGTGGAATTGAAAAATTTATGTAAAAGAGCATCCGGAAATGGCTCCGCATAACCATTTTTTACTCATTTCAGCCTGCACAGATAGTTACTTGAGTGCTCGCGCGTTCCTCCCACGATGTGAGGGAGGGTGGATGGCAGGCATATTTAATCTCCTGTACGGTATCTTAATATCATTCTAATTACTTGGTCGATCGATGACATAACCAACCCTGTAAATCGTCGGTCCCTTTTCCTCACGTTGGGCAGAAAAAAAAAATCAGTTAGTCAATCAGTCAGTAGAAGTTGCGCCATCGCCACTGGAAAGAACTCGCAATCTATCATAATAATGCACGAATTGGTTTCCGAACCCGTCGCAGGATGGAATTGTGATGCTTTGAAGGAAGGAAGTTTTCCTACTCGTGCATTGGAGGTGGTGTAGAGAGAGACCAGATTGTTTGGGATAGTATGGGGATTTTTTGCACGATGTGGGGTGTACAATAAGAAGGACCCGGGGGTTTTATCCCATGTTCTCATCTGCAGTAGTGGGATTTATCGTACCGTAACGAACTGTGTACGGTATTCGGAGGAAGGGAGTGAATTAGACTCCTTTTCTTTTCACTGATTTTTCTCCTACCGGTGCTTTGTATGGGTATCATATAGCGCGGTGGGTATGTTTACCGGGAACTGCCGCTTAGCAGGTTGGACCTTTGGACAAGAGATGGTTTGTAATGGTGTGTAAATGGGAGGGGGGTGGGAGAAAGTGGCGATAATTGTTACGTGCTTGGGTGTGGTGAATGGACTGGAGCGGGACTACGGGGCTCCTTTACTTATTTACTTAGTTATTTTTATCCCTACGTTTTTTTACTTTTTTTTTTTTTCCACAAATGGTTGCGTTGCCCTGGTGATAAATTTACTTTTGGAGGACGGGGGGGTGATCATTATTTTGTTGATGCGTTGGGATACTGTAGCGATGGCAGACGTGTTTTTATAGTGGATATGGCTGGTGGCTCGCTTACCCGTGGTTTAGCGGTGTATCTTGGGTCCTAGATTGTCTCGAGATGCGCAGAATAATTCGTCCTACGCCATCCGGCGACTCCCGAATTAAAGAAGCTAAAGTAAGGGTCGAGGGATGAAGCAGTGGGAGTGAAATCACCGGGGCCAAGCACAGCTGAACGTGGGAGGACGATGGATGGTGGTGGACGACTGATGCAATGGAGATGATATGATAAGAGGGGATGTCTATTATGTACTGCGGCTCAATCTCAAAGTGTAAGATCTGATAATCTCCAATGTTTTGATGCAACCGTAACCACAACAATGAAATACACCTACCTCTCTTGTTGTCCCTAGCAACCCACTCTCAAATAGTACAGAGGACACAGAAATAAGATAACCAATAAAAAATCTTTTGACACAACCATAACTACAATAATGAAATATGCCTAACTCTCCTATCGTCCCTGGCAACGCACTCTTAGATGGTACAGAGGATAGAGAAATAAGATAACTAATAAAAAATGTTTGGGCACAACCGTAACTACAACAATGAAATAGTAGTTCCTACCTTTCTTATTGTCCTTATCAACCTAATCTCAGATAGTACAGAGGATAGAGAAATAAAATAACAAATCAAATAAAAGAAATAAAAGAAAGGAAAGGCAAAATAGAATAAAATAAATACAAAATAAAAGAGATCAAGTAGAAAATGAATTGATGAATGGGATGGAAAAGAAAAATGAAATACAAAATATGTAAATCAAGTAAGGTACAGAAAGAAAAAATATATATATAAAAAAGTATAAAAATATAAAAATATAAAATACAAATAAAAAAGAAAAAACACAAATAAAATAAAAATGACAATATACAGCCAAATAATCTTCTTATTTTTATTACAAATCTGATTAAGATAATATAATAAATAGTTATATTTTCAAGTTTCTAATAATTGCTTGCTACTTTCCTTATTTTTGCAAACAGTATGTTGTATCAGAGGAATAGAGTATATAAACATAGGTGTAGCTGTCATTTATATTTACATTTATAGTACCTGGATGCAAAAATAAGTCCTTTATATTGTACATACTGGTACCTACTAATGTATGTAACTAGAAGATATATTATACATGATATGTGTAGTAGGTATACTTTATTAAAAAAAAAAAATAGTTCAAAAAGATATGTTAACAAATCTAAAAATTGTCTTGAAAGGATAAGGTAAAATAGAAGTATTAAAAATAAAAGTATAACAAAATTATTCTACATTAAACCCTAATTGAAAATTATAACTATTTTATATAGGGTTATAAAAATAGTCTTACTTCTAATCAAGATGGACAACCCTATTCTTCTTGATTTAATTCATAATATTATTTCTTTATTCTCTCTTCTACCTTAATATTTCCTCTCATCTACCTACTACTTTCTTCACAATATTCTCTGTTCCTTTACTTCTTATTTTCATTCATGTCATTCCATAATACTGTACCACAATTCTTTGTATCTCATTTCCCACCTCTTTCACCTCTATCTCCTCTGTATTCCTCTATCCCTCAAGTCCTACC
>LN890993.1:223279-245575 GCA_900010015.1 Tuber aestivum | reverse complement strand
CCGATCCACATAACGACCCTTCATGACGGGAGACAAAGGCACCTCCAGTCCGGCGGGGGGGGGGAAGAACCGACGAACAAATCCGGCGTACCAAGGCACACCAGGCACCCCGGACGCCACACCCGCTACAGGGTCAGCCACCACCCCGGGCTCAGCCACGAATGGCTCAGGCGCCTGCATCCCCAAAGGGAAGGACGCCACCGTGGGCAACCGTACCTCAGCCACCTCCTCATCATCTTCAGCCACCCCCCCAGAGGGAGGCGGCGTCATGTCTCCAGGCCCGCCGAACGGAGGGGAGGGCGGCCGTCTAGCCGCCTCCAGGGCCCGCTCCGATAGATGGAGTCGGCGGGACAGCACCGAGACGTGGTGGCGAAGGCGGGAAACTTCCTTCCGAAGAAGAGAAGCCTTATCCACCGACGCCGAGATGGAAGACAAGGCCGCTGCGACCTTGCCCGCCGAAAGGGAGGAGCCTCGCTTAGACATCGACCGACCGACCGAAGACGAGGAACGACGGAAACGAAGAACCTAAAGGCAACACAAACGAAAGGGCAAAGCCTTTCGAGGTTAATAAATGTAAGCGAAGGTAAGATTCCTTCGCGAACAAGGCTTGAAATTATCGCGAGATAAAGTCAAGGACGAGGAGGGATCCGGTGGTTTAGACACGTAAGAAAGGGTGTCCGCAGGAGATTACCAGATTGCGTAAAGAACATAAAATATAAGGGGGCACACCCCCTTATATAGCTAGGAAATCCTCCATGATCAGTAATACAAAAGAAAACTCTTGGCATGGCGTGCAGCCGCGATCTTTCCGTCAGGTTCCACCAGTCTCTGTCGCGCGGCAACCTATCCCAATTATCATAACACCAAAGAAATCCTCCTGCACAACCCAAAAGAACATAACCAATATATGCCACGAAAAACCTAATCCCCCTCTCCTATACCGGGCCAGGTGGCTGTGACACTAGCTCCCCTCTCCGACGCCGAAGTCCCCTGAGGCGAGTTGCTCGGGTAAGGGTCCGGGCTTATGGGGGTATCGCTCATGGAACCGCTCCAGGGCCTGAAGTCCGTTGACAGAGTCGGCGGGCTCCCAGGTAGCCTCCGTGTACCCTTTCCACTTGATGAGGTAACGTAGGTGGTTGCGGACGAACTTGGCATCCAGGACGTCCTCCACTTGCCATTCCTGTTCGCCGTCTACCTCCACAGGTGGCGGCGGAGGTATTTCCTGGCCGGGGAGCGGATTGTGGGGAGCGAGGTCCAAAAGGGAAACATGGAACACGTTATGCACCTTCATGGTAGCGGGGAGGTCCAAACGGTAGGCATGGGTGCCAATCTGGGCGAGGACAGAATAAGGGCCGAAACGTTTATCGTCAAGCTTCACTGAGGGTCGTTTGGTTCTGATGTTCTTTGCGTTTAACCAAACACGGTCCCTGACCTGGAAGTGAGGGGCTGGGAGTCTCCCTTTATCCGCGTATTCCTGTTGCCTATCTTGGGCGAAGGCGATCTCGGTTTTCAGATGGTCGTGGATATCCTTGATGCGATCCACAAAGAGGCCAGCTCGTGGCTCGTCGGAGGCTTCGTCGGGGGCGTCCAGGAAATCCATACAAGGGTCGTAGCCATGGTTAGCAAAGAAAGGTGACAAACCGGTAGATTCGGAGGCGTGGTTGTTAGCCGCAAACTCTGCCATAGGGAGCCAGAGGGACCAGTCGTCCTGTTGGGGGTTCCCCAAGCTCGCAGATATTGTTCCATGATAGCATTGACGCGTTCTGTCTGTCCATCCGTTTGGGGATGGAATGCCGTGGACATCTTTCTCTCGACCTGGAGTCGTTCGCAAACCGTTCTCCAGAAGTCGGTGGTGAACTGGGTACCTCGGTCAGAGGTGACCGTTCTAGGGAGGCTATGATGTTTCCAAACATGTTGGAGATACAGGTCTGCGAGGGTGGGGGCGTCAATGGTGGTGCGACATGCGACTAGGTGGCGCATCTTGGACATCCGGTCGACCACCACCCAGATAGCATCATTCCCTTGGCTCCATGGCAGGCCAGTGACGAAGTCCATCGAGATATGTTCCCACGGGCGGTCAGGTATCGGCAGGGGACGTAGGATGCCAAAGGGGGCGTGGCGGGAGGTACGACTCCGTTGACAGATATGACAGTTGGCCACAAACCGTCCGATGTCCCGTCTCATGCCAGGCCAAACGTAACGCCGGGACATCAACTCATGAGTTTTGGCGCGTCCTAGGTGTCCGGCGGAAGGCCGATCATGGGAGTCTTGTATCAACCGTAGGCGTAGTTCATCGTGTTGGGGGACATAAATCCTATCCCGGTAGAGCAGCTTATCCCCATCGCGTTTGCATTCGGTCAGTGACAGGAGGCGGGAATGTCGTTCACCCTTGTCGAGGGCGCGGAGGACCTGGGTTGGAACCGTGTCAGTCTCATATGCCTCCTTCCAAAGTTTTTCAATAGGGGACACTCCAGTAGGGAGCGTAATGTTCGCCAACAAACTCAGAGACTGAGACTTCAGCACCACTTGGGTCCGGTGGTTCTTTCGTTCCTCCACCTCCTCAGGGGTCTCGTTCTTCATCCGAGTTAGCGCATCAGCTTTGCCGTTGAGCTTTCCAGGCTGGTGTTCGATATGGTAGTTAAACTGAGACAGGAACTCAGACCAGTGGGCCTGTCAGTTGTTCAGGAGCCTCTTGGTGGTGAAGTGCTTAAGGTTGAGGTGATCGGTTAGAATGGTCACCTGTCTCCCCAGGAGGTAGCATCTCCATTCCTCGAAAGCCCTAACTATGGCCATGAGCTCCTTGTCGTAGATGTCATAGTTGCATTCCGCGGGACTATGTTTTCGGGAATAGAAGGCGACAGGGTGGAGGCGTCCACTGTCATCCTTTTGAGACATGACACCAGCGGAGACGAAGTCGGAGGCGTCGGTTTCGATGACTACCTCCTTGTGGAAATCGAAGTGTGCAAGGACAGGGGCTGTGGTGAAGGCTTTCTTGAATCGGTCGAAGGCGCATTGACATTCGGGGGTCCATACAAAGGGGTGGTTCTTTTTGGTAAGGGCGGTGAGGGGGCGTGCCAGACGGGAGAAAGCGCGAATGAACCGGCGGTAGAAGTTACCAAAGCCCAGGAAGGCGCGGACCTCGCGTACACGGTCAGGGACGGGCCACCCCGTGACGGTCTCCACCTTGGCGTTGTCCATCCGGATGCCCTCAGGGCTGATGATGAAGCCTAGGTACTCCACGTGGGTGACGTGGAACTCACACTTCTGTGGCTTGGCTTCTAGTTCGGCATCCTGCAGAGCTTTCAATACCCATCGTATGTGTTCGACATGTTCTTCTTCGTTCTTGCTATAAACGAGGATGTCATCGAGGTAGGCCGTGCAGAACCTATCCAGTCCCTGACGTAGGACCTTATTGATGAAGGCCTGGAAGGTGGCCGGGGCGTTGGTGAGGCCGAAAGGCATGACATTGGAGTCAAAGAGCCCATATCGGGTGCGGAAGGCCGTTTTCCATCGATGCTTCTTGTCCACTAGAACTTGGTTGTAGGCCCCGCGGATGTTGATTTTGGAGTAGATCTTGGCCTCAGCGATGTTCATAAAGGTTTCCGTTAACAACGGGAGGGGTCCTCTGTCCTTTACCGTCCCTTTGTTCAACCCTCGGTAGTCCACACATAGTCTCAACGTGCCGTCCTTTTTCTTGATGAACAGTACGGGCGAGGCCGCAGAAGAGGTGCAGGGGCTAGTGAAGCCTTTATCCAGGTTTTCGTCAATCCATCCTTTTAGAGCGGCTAGCTCGGGCGGGGCCAGGTTGTAGAGGAGGCCAAAGGGAGGGGTGAAGCCGGGCTTCAGGGGTATCTGGTGGTCGATCCCTGGCCGACTAGGGGGCAACTGGGTTTGATTCTTTTCTAGGAACACAGGGAGGAAGTCGTGGTATTCCGGAGGAACTATTTCTTTGACCTCCTGTTGTTCCAACACGGTGTGGTCGAGGGCACGTTGGAGGGCATAGGCTTTGAGAAAATGAGGGATTTCATATTGGATCCCTTGGGTCCCAGTGACGTCTGGGGTGCAGTTTTTGAGGCAGTATTCGGATTCGAAGGTAATAGTGTTAGAGGCGAAGCTTATGGTAACATCATGCTGTTTCAGCCAAGGGATGCCAAGGGTCAGTGGGTAGCCACCAAGCTTGGTGACGAAGGCGGGGAGGGATTCCAGGTGGTCATTTATTTTGAGGTCAAAGCGGGCGATATGGGTGATAGCCCCTGAGCTAATAGGCCTCCCATCGATGACAGAGAGGTGGACCGGTTCTTTGAGCAGGGAAAGGGGTAGGTGGTGACGGCTAGCGAAGTCTATGTCAAGGAAAGCATAACCAGTTGCTCCAGAGTCAATGAGGGCATGGGTTCGGATTGTGTGTTAGTTGTCTATGATGTCACAGGCGACTACCAAGTGGTTATCTTCAATTCCATTTTCCATTTCGTCCAGAGATAAACTAGAAATAACTAAACTAGGAGAAGACTTCACATGTCCCACGTCAGTGCCGATGGCTGCACATGGGACCACTAGTTTTCCGACTCTTCTTGGGCGGGGAGGGGCTCCTCAGGAGCGGGTGTGGCATGGGTGCTAGCCCCGTGTAGGGGGCGGGGTCCCTTGTTGGGACATGCACGCGCCATATATCCATGGCCCCCACAGTAGAGGCAGAGACCACGATTGATCCGGTCTTGCCTCTCGGTAGGGGTGAGTTTTCGGCGACTGGCGGAGAGGTCCATGGGGCCGGAGGCGGTACCGGTGGCTGTGGAGGAGGAGGCAGGAGGAGCTGCTGGGGTGCGAGGAGCGGCAGGGGTTGAGGATCTCCAGGAGGTTGAGGAGGAACCTTTCTTTTCGGCGGCACGGGCGCGGACATTGTTGTCAAGTTGGTTGAGGAGGGCGAGGTAGTCATTCAATGACTCCGGGACAGGGAAGACGTGTACCAGGGCGTCCTTCAGCTCAGTGCTGGGGCCTTGGTAGAGGGCGGTACGTTTGGCGGCGTCGTTCCAAAGGGTGTCTACTGCCAGGCGTTGGAAGTCGGCAAGGTATTCCACAAAAGGCCGGGTCTTTTGCTGGAGGCTCCTCAGAGCACGTTCCGCTGTTTGGGCCCTATTAGGGTTGCCGAAGGCCTGTTCTAACTCGGCGTAATAGGCATTCATGTCCTCGAGGTTGATCTGGTCGGGTAATACCAGGTGTTGGACCTGGAGGAAGGCGCGTCCGCGGAGGAGGCCAATGGCATAGCCCAGACGATGTTGTTCGCTGGAGAACCGGTGGGCATCACCCTGGAGTTTCATCCGTAGTTGGGTGACGAAGGGGCGGAGCTTTTCAGTAGTGCCATCGAATTGCTCGGGGTCAGGGATTGAGACTTGTTTGTTGCCGCCAGCGGGGGCTGCGGCACCGGGGGCAGGCATGAGGGCGAGGGCAGTGTTTAGGGACGTGATGGTGGCGTTGGCCTGAGTGAGGCTGGCTTCCACTATGAGGAGACGGGCTTCCAGGCCCTGGTACTCGGTTCGGGCGTCGTCCCCTTCTTGGGTCAAGAGGTTGCAGTGTTGTTGTAGCTGCTGGTATTGGGGGTTCTGTTCGGGGGGGACGGGAGTGGCGTGACGAGGAGGAGGAGCAGGTGCATTCAGGATTTGACAAGCCAGGTTTCCGGCGAGGTTGAACTGGGCCTGGAGCTGATCATGGTCTAGGCTTTGGGCATGGTCATCCCCCAGATTCGCGAGGGTATGAAGGGGGCCATTGATGTTATCGGGGAGATGGGACGTGGCCATGGCGTGGTGTGGGTTGGGTCCTGGTAGAGGTAATCTTGTGTAACGGACAAGGTCTGAGAGTCGGGTAGCCCAAGGCACACCGCGATAGTAACAGGC
This sequence comes from Tuber aestivum, assembly GCA_900010015.1. NCBI lineage: Eukaryota > Fungi > Ascomycota > Pezizomycetes > Pezizales > Tuberaceae > Tuber > Tuber aestivum. The sequence goes on along the minus strand of LN890993.1, from coordinate 239,693 downwards.
AAGAGTCTCGGAGCGAGGTTCAGGAACGGGAGTACAACCGAAGCGAGTTGTACAAGGCTAGGGGGGTTCAGGAGTTCAGGGTCAGGGTTCAAGGGTTCAGGAGGACGCGAAGTAGAAGAGAGTGTAATTCCTAGGTACAGGTGTCCGAATTATATCTAAGTTTATTTATCCTAGTCACGCCAAAACATGGCTTATGATCTAGCTAACATCCCTCGTAACCCATAAATCATAACAAAATCACTACCATGTCAAAACATCTCGCAACCCTCCACCCAAAAACGTAAATCCCACAAATCACTACCAACAGGCTCACGGGCGCTCGTGCCGCAAGCGACACCCCGGATTAACGCGTCTTCCTGTCTCGCAAGTCCTATCCTTCACTCACACTACCATCAGCAGTCTCATCTTCCACATACTCAACAAACGAAATATACAATCTGTCCCAGCAACGTTCAGTATTCCTCCAGTGACCCGCAATATCAACAAACGTACTATCACAAGAAAAACATTGGGGTCCTTTAACAAACTCATAACTCCTGGCCCACGCCAATACCTGTGCCACCTGTTCCTCAAAAGCCAAACCGTCCCATCCATCATACACCCGAGCCCAGTGCAAGTCCATACATCGGTCCAAACATGGTTGTGAATCGGTGAAGTGTGTGCGAAAGGCCTTAATCATCGACTGCTGGTTCAATCGTACCCCTCGTTTCGCAATCAGAACATCGCACTCGGGGCACACAGTCGTTTCAGGAGGTAGGAAGAACCATTTGTTGCCCCCAATTCGCGCACTGGGGAGCCGACAATATCTGTGTTCGTGTGCCGTCGTACATCTGACACACCTCCATCCACCGTTTTTGACGGTTAATTGCCCATTCTTTTCTACTAGCAAAGTCCCATCGAACAGGTTCCCAGCCACCACCAACTCCCCGTCAACCTCAACCACATTCTTCGGAATGCCCAGACCCAACCACCGGTGCTCCCTCCACCACCTCCTCCAAGCCTCTACCTTGCTGTCTTTAAACAACGTATTCGCGGGGGGCCGATCGCGGATACATCGAATGGTCGTAGTCCAGTAGTCCCGGTCGTCCTTCCCTGGGTATTCGTCATGTCCGACCAGTCCGGTACCGCTGCGGATCCTAATTAAAACGTAGGCATCCAACCTGGTGAGACCCCTGAGGTGCCGTGGTGCAGTAGGCTCCTGTTCATAATATTCGTGTCCCTGCCCCGAATGCCAGGAGGTCCACTCACCGCGTCATAACTCCCGCGCCAGTGCCGCATGTCCGATGCCGAAGCTGATCCCTTCCCAGTCCGCAGGTCGCAGGTTCATATGCACGCTCTGCTTAGCCTGAAGGTCGACAACCTCGTTCCCAACCACCCCAGTATGCCCGGGTACCCACTCGCAGCTGATTTTCCCACACTCATTGAGCAGTGGAGCAAACACCTCCCACACCTCTGCCGAGTCGCCCTGGGGAAACATCCCCTCTATCAGCATCAGCGCGGGCACACAATCCTGAAATATGTAGGCATTCTGTCGGGGGTGGACGTTCTTCAAATACCGCAAGGCCCCCACAACCGCAAACAGCTCACACTCCACAATGCTCCAGGAGGGAGGTACCGCCTGTCCCATTACCCGAACAGCACCTTGATGGTACACAGCCCATGCTGCCCCTGCCTTCCCAGAGTGCTTGGATCCGTCAGTATACACCACCAGATCAGGTGATCCCAGTGGTCCACGGATCTTTGCATTGTGCCGGGCAGTGACAACCTCCTTGCCCTTCCCAATTGTAACAGAAGGTCGGTCCCGACGTTCGATATCCGATATCTGTCGCTGAGCCACCATGCCCTCCACCTTCCAGTTCAGCCTGATGTGTCCAAACCATGGATGGTCGTCACAATATCTCAGGTTGATGAACCGGCTGTAACAGCGGCGTTGTAGGTACCGTCCCTGGATGTGAACTGGTGGCACACCAAACTCCGCCAACAGAATGTTATTGGCCAGTTTAAACGGGGTACGGAAAACCGATCTGAGGCACTGGTTGACGTGGACCTGAATCTGTTTCACATACGACACATAGTCGGTTACAAACTCAAGCCCGTAGTAGACAGTCGGGAGGTAGGCTGCTTGCACCAAACGGTAAGTCTCCCACGCTCCAATACCACCCACACCACCATATCTCCGCCCCAAAGCCCCAATCCTCCTTCTCACTTCCAATCCCCTTTCCAACCAATACTTGATATGGGCAGTGAAATTAAGGAAAACATTAAACCTATACCCAAGCACCCGGAGGTCCTCAGATGGCTCAACCAGCTCTCCTTTCAATTCCATCCCATCTCACGACCGGTCCCCAAACCCAATCCACTGGGTCTTCAGGGCACTAAAACCCATTCCTCTAGCCCTCGCCACCCTGTCGAGGTCTGAGAACAGTTTATTAGCATGTCCTTTGGCTGCCTCCTGACTTGCCGCAGCAACAAGTATCACCCCGTCATCCACATATGATACCACCACATGCCTCACACCTGGTGAGTATCGCATCCTGGGCGTGAGGATGTCGGCAACGTATGCGCCAAACAGGAATGGTGAAAGTGGTGATCCCTGGGGAATCCCCTTACTGGTGTGGTACTTCTTAGACACCCGCCCGTTAAATCGAAACCGGACTGTCCTGTTAGTACACCACCTGCGTATCCAGTGGCACAGTGTTGGAGTACATCCCCTGGCCATCAAGAAGTCCGAGAGCAAGTCAACATTGATATTGTCGAACCCGCCTTCAACATCCACCGACAGCATCATCCGGTGATATCCCTCGTTGTGTTTCAGGAATTCGAACACCACTGCCATGGCGTCATGGACCCCCCTCTTGCGCCGTGATCCGAATTGAGTTTCCCCAAGCTCCAGACATTGCGCCAACCTGATGAGGATAACCCGTTCTGCCACCTTGAGCAACACTGGCAGCAGGTGTATCATCGTCCATGCCTTGACTACATCATACCTAGGCTTACTGACCTTAGGGATCAACACCACCTCCGCCTCATGCCAGTCTGGAATGTCGTGTTCCAACCCATAGTCCAACAAACGTCGCATACTGTCAGGCTGTTTCCTCATCCAGAATCTCAGGAAGGGGTATCCCATGTCGTCGGCCCCTGGCACAGTATTGGTCGGTGACCGTGCCACTGCCAGTTCCATTTCGTGCGCTGTTCCGACTTGGATAGCTGGTGGTGCCCACAGGTCCGGCATTCCAGGCTCCAGCTGTGCGGCAATGGCATCCGCAATGTCTTCGTGTGCAGCCGCCACAACTCCATTGTCCAGGACCATTGTAGGTAGCGTTCTCCTAACATCCAGTCGCTGTACTAGCTTGAACACCCGAGGGTCCTCAGCCTGACTCAATTGTTCCCAGATGTATTCAAATCGAGCCCGGACCACTGACGCCCTATAGACGCATCTGGCAAGCCTATAGTCAGTGGAGTAAGATGGATCTTTTTTGCCGTATCTTCGCAGCCTTTGAACATCCCGCCGCATCCGTTCCAGCTCAGGGGTCCACCACTTGCAAGGGACTAGGCTACTTGGTGGTCTTGGCAGTCCATCAACAATCCCGCGAGACTTATCCCACAGGGTACTATCATGAGCCTCTCGAAGCAGGTCCAACCCCGTCCCCACCTTCTCCCAACAAACCTTTTTCCATGCTGGTCGCGTCCGGATTATATCCGAGGATGCCGTCACGTCCAGCTTGATTACTTGTGCCATGTGTTCGCATCCCACGGCATCGCTATATCGGTGACGGATCGAGTTGGCATAATGTAAGCACAAGTCGATCCTAGACACATTCCTATATGTGGGCTCGCAGGGGAAGGTCATGTTATACTGATTGTCAGCCATCCACTTTCTCAACCATTCCCCCCTGTAGTTGCTCCCAGCAGGATCCCAATATGCATCGCGGGCATTCCAATCGCCCAGCAGCACATCACACCCCACCAGCTTCTCCAACTCCTCACAGAACAACCCCTTCCCCTCCTTGGGAGGCAGGTACACACCCGCCAGCTTTCTTTCCACCCCTCGATCATAGCATCGCACCAAGGAAAAACATCTCTCATGCTCCACCACATCAAACAGCCCACACAAAGATGAGCGCACAAAAACCTCAACGCCTGAACCTTTAACAAACGAAAATAAATCCCACCCATTAGCCTCATGTGGCACATGCAAACCATTAGCATCAACTGGTGGTTCCAAAACAAAAAACAAATCAACATAGGAAAACAAATCAAATGCCGCCTCCCGATTCCTCACCCCCTTTCCAACATTTAATGCAAGGGTTGTAAAATGCATTAAAATGGGGATTCTGCGGAACCACGTAAGCTCACTGAGCCCTCACCATGCATGTTCGTATAACCTGTGACCACGGGATCTTCAAGCATGTCGCTGAGATATTTGGTCCTATCTAGGCATCCAATCCGGGGAAGCCCGTTTCTCTTAGTAGGTGGCGGAGGTGCCACAGGGGGAGGTGGGGGAGGGGAGGGGGAGGGATCAACTTCCTTGCCTTTCGAAGACGTCTTTTTTCTGTTCCTGTTCTTCCTAGGGCCCTCTCGACCTCTTCTCCTCCTGGCATTCCTTGCCACTGTGCCCCTCCTCGTGACAGTTAAAGTACCTGAACACCCTCTCCTTCTCACAGCTCTTGAACGTGTGCCCAACCTCGTGGCAGTTGTTGCACCTGAGTGCTTGCTTGCACTCATATGCCATGTGTCCAACCTTGCTGCAGTTCCTACACTTCCCAGTATACTTCCCGGATGGCACAATAGTTGCCTCGGTGAGGTTCTCAGCAGCGTTAAGTACCCTGGTGTACTGAGGGTCCCGTTGCTTACCAGCCTCTTCACGGATCCTCCGGTTCATCGTCCGGTCGGATACACCCTTACAGGCAGTGTCGTCTACCATCTCGGGTGAGGGAGCAGGCAGCGGAAGTGTGGGGGGGGTGCCGCGGGTCTCAGTCGCGGTGCAGGATAGGTGGCCCGTAAAGTGGTCTGACCTATCACACAGTAAACACAGCCTCCGGGTATGAGAACAAGCGTTCCCCTTAACTCCAGGGCAGTTAATCATGCCACACTCATGGTCCTTGGACAGGTGTGACCCCAAACAAAATCGACATCGGGAGGGGAAGGCACAGGTAACCTGCATGTGTCCAACCTGGAGACACCTCTGGCACACCACCGGGGGGCGATGCTCCATAAAGATCCTCACAGGTCTGGGGCGACCCCTCAAACAAACCGTGCCCATAGTCAAGGCCGTCAAAATTGCCTCGTTCTTTTCAACCACAAATCTGATGCCGCAGGTTGTGGCGTTGTGCTGTCGCATGGCCTTGGCGGACCCCAATAGGGCAGGCCGTCCAGCAGTGTTGACACCCGGGTTGGATTGCTCCATGTCGAGCCGGAGGCCATCATAAGCTTTGTCACCGGTCCAGGAGTCCACCTTCCAAACAGATCCATATCCGGTGTCAGCCAAAGGAACCTGGCCCACGCGCATGGTGATTTTGTCCATGTCGCGTTGGAACTCGAAGTCTGGAATAGCCAGTTCTTTGAGGAGGATCATCCTGATCCTATCCAGTTGTCCACTAATCTGGCCGACCTTATGCTGTGCAAGCGTCATGAAGATGCAGCCGATGGGGGTCCGGAAGACCGCTTCTTTGATGTACGGGACCGTCCCCGCAACTCTGCCCCTATTGGACAGGAGGATGTTGATGCGAGACCTAATGGTCTCGGTCGTAATGCCATCCGGTAGCTCCACCGATTTCCTGTTGAGGAACCTGATGGTGAGGCCACGGCTTTTGGCCTTGGGGGTCGGTGAGGAGGAGGGGGGCGCAGGCACCTTGCTATTACCCTTGTCGAACCTAGTGTTAGTCAGGTAACTCTTCTTACCCACCACAGTCTTCCAGGCACCAGGCACGGCCGCTGCTGGCCCTTCCGGGAGGGATGACTCCTCAGTCAATGGAGATGTTTCAACCACTTGGGGTTTCTTCATCTGAACCAATTTGGGTTTGGTCTTGACCTCATTGTCAGCCTTGGGGGCGGGGGCAACAGATACTCCACCATCAGTGTCCGAACTGGAGGAGCCCGACGAGCTATTCCCCATTGGCAGTGGGAGAGCCACCTCCACAGGTTTCTTCTTCCCCTTCTTGGGCTTCTTGCAGTCTCTCGCAAAGTGCCCCACAACATTGCAGTTGCCACACTTCTTCTCCTTATCGTCAGCCTTGAAGGGGGCCGAGGAGGGTGCAGCTTTGGCGGCATCCGATGCCATATGTCTATTGGCCACTGTGGCCCAAGACACCTTCTTAGCAGTAGGAGCAGCCTCAGCTGACTCCCTACTCACATATGGAGTGCTTCTTGCAACAGGAGGGGGGGAAGGGGCAGGAGACTCTTCAGCAGCCTTCATTCCCTTCTCAACTAACGCCCTAAACCTCCTATTTTCTTCCTCAAGCTCAAAGACCCTCGATCTCAGGTCTCTGTGCATTGACCGGTACTCATCCAATACCCGGAAGATCACCCTCATGTCTCGCGTAACATCCCCCAGGTTATCATAACCATCTTTCCCACCAAACAAAATCCGTCTTACCTCCTCGCCCTGGTAGTCTGACTCCGAACTCGAATCTGAACTGTCTTCTGGGGGACTAGGAGCATCGCCAGTACATGGAATGGCGGCAGGCGTTCCTATCTCATTAAGTACCCCAAGAATCAAGTCCCGGGATACCACCGAATCTGAGCGTGTCGAGGGAGGGGCATACAACTCCTCATCCACGCGCCTCATGGCCTCTTCTGCCTCATCAAACTGCCTCATGGCATCCTTTGCCCTGGCCACAACTGCATCCATTGACTCGGGTTGGGTGGAGGGCTGTGCCACAATAGGCGAACTGGATCGAACCGGGGAAGAGGGGACTGCTTCCGAATCAAACCACTTACTGTCCCCTAGGCCAGTAGCCTCGGTGTTCCTATTACCACCCATTTTCATGGGGGTATCTCTAGCCATCACCTCCGAGGAGGGAAGCACATCAGCAGTAGCCAAAGGAGGGGAACTTGCCCTATCCGTTGACTCAATAGCGGAAGCTGGGTAAGGGACCAGCTTAAGTCCCGGAGCAGTCTGCTGCCTAATCTCATCCAAGGTTAGTTGTTCCCTGGGGATCACCATCATCTTTCTTCCCTCCTTGGTCGGCACTCCCTTGGTAGGAGTGAGTACCGAACCCGAGCTGCCGCTGGATACAGATACCAGGGTCGGGTCAGGGGAAGGGGATCGTCCACATCGTTTTCGTTCCGCAAGTGGGGGCGGCGTGGGTTCGTAGTCGGAGTCTGACCTGGCGCTAAGATCAAACGTTCCTCGTCCATAGATTGCCTTGTGGCCGGAGGACATCGAGGCCATCAGGGAGGGGGTGGAGTGACTCCTCCGAGCCAAGGGTGCCAATGTTCCTGGCGCCATTACTTCCACAACCGCTTGAGACAAAATCCGTCTCGGAGGGGTTGACGCCCAACTCGAGGGTTCCCCAACGTCGGGAGTGCTGGCCTCTGGAGGGGTGGGGACGGAGGTCTCCGGGATCACCGCTTGTGAGTCACCAGGGGCCGAGGAGCTGTGGGATGGTGTAAATTCCGATCCCTCGTCAGGATTGTGCCGGTCGAAGAATCCGGTAGTCGAGGCGAGGTCAAGGCCACATCCAGCCTCACAACCCCTCCCCACCAAACAACCCTTCACCAAACATTCCACCTCTTTCATCGTGACAGGCTTGGCATCAACAACCATAGCCCTCACCTCATTGTCAAACGCCTCGTTCATGGCGCTGTCGCAACCGTAACTGTGATCAAACGAGAGGAACTTATAGTCACCTCCCGGGGCACGGTAGGACCGTGTCTCAAACTCGACGAGGGCGCGGCGGTGTTTCACAGCTCTGTGTGCTGGAACCGGGACATCGTGGATAACCGAGGGCGTACCCAAGGTAAAGGGGGAAGGTTCAGCATCCGTAACCATGGATGATGAAACCTCAAAGGACAGGGCCGAAGCCTGAGGAGAATGGGAGGGAGACGACATGTCTGCCCGCCCGACTGCACCTGGGATTACCGGGCTTAAACCACGGATATCTCGCCCAAAGTGCCTTCGAGGCTAGGTAGCACACCAACTCAACCCTAAGCGAGGGGAGCGAAAAAGCGAAGATGTTTCAGGTAGCGCGAAACAAAATCAACAAACAAAGTGCAAAATAAATAACCGAGCCGAAAACTTCAAAGAGGTAAAGGAATATCCCTGGAACGTAAGAAAGGGTGTCCGAATTATATCAAAGTTTATTTATCCTAGTCGCGCCAAAACATGGCTTGTGATCTAGCTAACATCCCTCGTAACCCATAAATCATAACAAAATCACTACCATGTCAAAACATCCCGCAACCCTCCTTCCAAACATAAATCCCAAAATCACTACCAACAGGCTCACGGGCGCTCGTGCCGCAAGCGACACCCCGGATTAACGCGTCTTCCTGTCCCGCAATCCTATCCATCACCAACAATACCATCAGCAATTTCATTTTCCACATATTCAACAAATGAAATATACAATCTGTCCCAACAACATTCAGTATTCCTCCAATGACCCGCAATATCAACAAACGTGCCATCACAAGAAAAACATTGGGGTCCCTTAACAAACTCATAACTCCTGGCCCACGCCAAAACCTGTGCCACCTGTTCCTCAAAAGCTAACCCATCCCACCCGTCATACACTCTCGCCCAATGCAGGTCCATACACCGGTCAAAACAGAGCTGCGACGAACCGAAGTGTCGGGCGAATGCTTCAGTCCAGGTCCGCAATCCAGCGGCGGTGGTGACGGTGTCGCTGCAACCCTCGCATACCGTCGCGTCTTCGGGGATGAAGAACCACTTGTTGCCCCCGATTCGTGCACTAGGGAGCCGACAATATCCGTGTTCGTGCGCCGTCGTACACCTGACACACTTCCAACCACCACTCTTGACGGTTAGCTGCCCATCCCGTTCCACCAGCAAAGTTACATCGAACGGGTTCCCGGCCACCACCAACTCCCCGTCAACCTCCACCACATTCTTCCGGATGCCCAGACCCAGCCACCGGTGCTCCCTCCACCACCTCCGCCAGCCCTCCACCTTACTGTCTTTAAACAATGTATTCGCGGGGGGCCGACCGCGAAGATATCGATCGGTCGTGGTCCAGTGGTCTCGGTCATCCTTCTCCGGGCACTCGTCGTGTCCGACCAGGCCTGTACCGCTATGGATCCTAGTCAAGACGTATGCGTTCAACCTGGTAAGACCCCTGAGGTGTCGTGGCGCAACCGGTTCACGCTCATAGTATTCGTGTCTCTGTCTCGAAGGCTATGCCGCCCATTCCTCACGTCGTAACTCACGCGCCAGTGCCGCATGCCCGATGCCGAAGCTGACCCCGTCCCAGTCTCCAGGCCGCAGATCCAGGTGTGCACTTCTCTTGGCCTGAAGGTCGACAACCTCATTCCCAACTACCCCAGTATGGCTGGGTACCCACTCGCAGGTGATCCTCCTACACGCATTCAGCAGTGGAGCAAACACCTCCCACATCTCAGCCGAGTCGCCCTGGGGAAACATTCCCTCTATCAGCATCAGCGCGGGCACACAGTCAAGAAATATGTGAGCATCCTGTCGGGGGTGGACGTTCTTCAAATACCGCAAAGCCCCCACAACCGCAAACAGCTCACATTCCACAATGCTCCAAGAGGGAGGTACCGCCTGTCCCATTACCCGAACCGCACCTTGATGGTACACAGCCCAAGCCGCCCCCGCCTTCCCGGAGTGCTTGGATCCGTCAGTATACACGACCAGGCCAGGTGAACCCAGCAGTCTACCGATCTTCGCATTGTGCCGGGCAGTAACCACCTCCTTGCCTTTCCCAATTGTGACAGATGGCCGGGCCCGGAGTTCAATATCCGATATCTGCCGCTGGGCCACCATGCCCTCCACCTTCCAGTCCAATCTGATGTGCCCGAACCATGGATGATCGTCACAGTACTTCAGGTTGATGAACCGGCTGTAGCAGCGGCGTTGTAGGTACCGTCCCTGGATGTGAACCGGTGGCACACCAAACTCAGCCAACAGGATATTGTTAGCCAACTTGAACGGGGTACGGAAAACCGATCTGAGGCACTGGTTGACGTGGACCTGAATCTGTTTCACATACGACACATAGTCGGTTACAAACTCAAGTCCGTAGTAGACAGTCGGGAGGTAGGCTGCTTGCACCAAATGGTAAGTTTCCCATGCTCCAACACCACCCACACCACCATATCTTCGCCCCAGAGCTCCAATCGTCCTTCTCACCTCCAGCCCCCTCTCTAACCAATACTTAATATGGGCAGTGAAATTAAGGAAAACATTAAACCTATACCCAAGCACCCGAAGGTCCTCTGATGGCTCAACCAGATCTCCTTTCAACTCCATTCCATCCCACGCCCGGTCCCCAAACCCAATCCACTGGGTCTTCAGGGCGCTGAACCCCATTCCTCTAGCCCTCGCCACCCTGTCGAGGTCTGAGAACAATTCATTAGCATGCCCTTTGGCTGCCCCCTGACTGGCCGCAGCAACAAGTATCACCCCGTCATTCACATATGACACCACCACATGCCTCACACCTGCCGAATATCGCATCCTGGGCGTGAAGATATCGGCAACGTATGCGCCAAACAGGAACGGCGAAAGCGGCGATCCCTGGGGAATCCCCTTGCTGGTGTAATACTTCTTGGATATTCGCCCGTTAAATCGAAACTGGACTGTCCTGTTAGTACACCACCTGCGTATCCATTGGCACAGTGTCGAAGTACATCCCCTGGCCATCAAGAAGTCCGAGAGCAAGTCAACATTAATATTGTCGAAGCTTCCCTCGACATCCACTGACAGCATCATCCGGTGATATCCTTCGTTGTGTTTTAGGAATTCGAACACCACTGCCATCGCGTCATGGACCCCCCTCTTGCGCCGTGATCCGAATTGAGTTTCTCCCAGCTCCAGACACTGGCCCAACCTGATGAGGATGATTCGCTCTGCCACCTTAGCCAGTACCGGTAGCAGGTGTATCATTCTCCATGCCTTGACCACATCATACCTAGGCTTACCGACTTTGGGGATCAACACCACTTCCGCCTCATGCCAGTCCGGAATGTCATGTACCAATCCGTAGTCCAACAGGCGTCGCATACTGTCAGGCTGTTTCCTCATCCAGAATCTCAGGAAAGGGTATCCCATGTCGTCGGGGCCTGGCACAGTATTGGTCGGTGATCGCGCCACTGCCAGCTCCATCTCCTGCGCTGTCCCGACCTCGATAACTTGCGGTGCCCACATGGCCGGCATCCCAGGTTCCAATTGTGCGGCAATGGCATCCGCAATGTCTTCGAGAGTAGCTGCCACATCTCCATTGTCCCGGACCATGGTAGGTAGCGTCCTTCTGACATCCAGCCGTTGTACTAGCTTGAACACGCCAGGGTCCTCCGCCTGACTCAGTTGTTCCAGGATGTATTCGAAGCGAGCCTGGACCACCGATGCCCTGTAGACGCATCTTGCGATCCTATAATCAGTGGAGTAAGATGGATCTTTCTTGCCGTATCTCCGCAGCCTTTGAACATCCCGCCGCATCCTTTCCAGCTCAGGGGTCCACCACTTGAACGGGATTCTGCTATTCGGTGGTCTCGGCAACCCATCAACAATTCCGCGTGCCATATCCCACATGGTACCATCAGGAGTCTCGCGAAGTAGGTCCAAGCTCGTCCCCACCTTCTCCCAACAAACCTTCTTCCATGCTGGCCGCGTTCGTATCATATCCGAGGGTGCCGTCACGTCCAGCTTGATCACCTGTGCCATGTGTTCACATCCCACGGCATCGCTATACCGGTGGCAGATCGAGTTGGCGTAATGTAGACACAAATCAATCCTCAATATATCCCTAAATGTGGGCTCGTGGGGGAAGGTCATGTTATACTGATTGTCAGCCATCCACTTCCTCAACCATTCCCCCCTGTAGTTGCTCCCAGCAGGATCCCAATATGCATCGCGGGCATTCCAATCGCCCAACAGCACATCACACCCCACCAGCTTCTCCAACACCCCACAAAACAAACTCTTCCCCTCCTTGGGAGGAAGGTAAACACCTGCCAACCGTCTCTCAACCCCCTCATCATAGCAACGCACCAAAGAAAAACATCTCTCATGCTCCGCCACATCAAACAGCCCACACAAAGATGAGCGCACAAACACCTCAACTCCCGAACCCTTAACAAATGAAAATAAATCCCATCCATTAGCCTCATGTAGCACATGCAAACCATCAGCATCAACAGGTGGTTCCAAAACAAAAAACAAATCAACATAAGAAAACAAATCAAAAGCCGCCTCCCGATTCCTCACCCCCTTTCCAACATTCAATGCAAGGGTTGTAAAATGCATTAAAATGGAGATTCTGCGGAACCACGCGAGCTCACTGAGCCCTCACCATGCATAGTCATATAACTCGTGACCACGGGGTCTTCAAGCATCTCGCCAAGATATTTGGTCTTATCGAGACGACCAATTCGAGGAAGCCCATTCCTCTTAGTAGGTGGCGGGGGAGCCACAGGGGGAGGTGGGGGAGGGGAGGGGGAGGGGTCAACTTCCTTGCCCTTTGAAGATGTCTTCTTCCTGTTCCGGCTCTTCCTAGGCCCCCTCTTCTTCTTCTCCTCCTGACACTCCTTTCCACTGTGTCCTTCTTCATGGCAATTGAAGCATCTGAACACCCTCTCCTTCTCACAGCTCGTGAATGTATGCCCAACCTCGTGGCAGTTGTTGCACCTGAGTGCCTGCTTGCATTCATATGCCATGTGCCCAATCCCGCTGCAGTTCCTGCACTTCCCGGTATACTTCCCGGATGGCACAATGGTGGCCTGGGTGAGGTTCTCAGCAGCATTAAGCACCCTGGTGTACTGTGGGTCCCGTGGCTTTCCAGCCTCTTCACGGATCCTCCGGTTCATTGTTCGGTCGGATACACCCTTACGGGCAGTGTCGTCCACCGTCTCGGGTGAGGGAGCAGGCAGCGGAAGCATGGGGGGGGCATTTCGGGTCTCAGTCGCGGTGCAGGACAGGTGGCCTGTAAAGTGGTCCGACCTATCACACAGCAAACACAGCCTCCGGGTGTGAGAACAAGCGTTCCCCTTGACCCCAGGGCAGTTAATCATGCCACACTCATGGTCCTTAGACAGGTGTGACCCCAAACAAAACCGACATCGGGAGGGGAATGCGCAGGTAACCTGCATGTGTCCAACCTGGAGACACCTCTGGCACACCACCGGGGGGCGATGCTCCATAAAGATCCTCACAGGTCTGGGGCGACCCCTCAAACAAACCGTTCCCTTGGCCAAGGCTTCCAAAATAGCCTCGTTCCTTTCAACCACAAACCTGATGCCGCAGGTCGTGGCGTTGTGTTGTCGCATGCCCCTGGCGGATCCTAACAGGGCAGGCCGCCCAGCAGTGTTGACACCCGGGTTGGATTGCTCCATGTCGAGACGGAGGCCATCATAAGCCTTGTCTCCGGTCCAGGAATCCACCTTCCAGACAGATCCATATCCAGTGTCAGCCAACGGAACCTGGCCCACGCGAACAGTAATTTCGTCCATGTCGCGCTGGAATTCGAAGTCTGGGATAGCCAGTTCTTTGAGGAGGATCATTCTAATCCTTTCCAGTTGTCCCTGGATCTGGCCAACCTCATGCTGCGCAAGCGTCATGAAGATGCAGCCGATGGGGGTCCGGAAGACCGCTTCCTTGATGTACGGGACTGTCCCCGCAACTCTGCCCTTATTGGACAGGAGGATGTTGATGCGAGACCTAATGGTCTCAGTGGTGACGCCATCCGGTAGTTCCACCGATTTCCTGTTTAGGAACCTGATGGTGAGTCCACGACTCTTGGCCTTGGGGGTTGGCGAGGAGGAGGGAGGTGCCGGCATCTTGCTGTCTCCCTTATCAAACCGGGTACTGGCCAGGTAGCTCTTCCGGCCGACCACAGTCTTCCACGCACCGGGTACAGCCGCTGCAGGTCCCTCCGGGAGGGACGGCTCCTCACTAGTCTCGGAAATTTCCGCCACTTGCGGCTTCTTCATCTGGACCAACTTGGGTTTGGCCCTGGCCTCACTGTCAGTCTTGGGGGCGGGGGTAACAGATACTCCACCGTCACTATCCGAACTAGAGGAGCTTGATGAGCTACCCCCCGACACCATGGGCAGTGGGATAGCTACCTCCACAGGCCTCTTCTTCTCCTTCTTGGGCTTGTCGCAGTCCGCCGACAGGTGCCCCCTAGTTTTGCAGTTGTAGCACTGCCTCTTTTCCTTATCGTCACCCTTGGGAGGGGCCGAGGAGGGTGTAGCCTTGATGGCATCAGATGTCATGTGCCTATTGGCCACAGTGGCCCATGACACTTTCTTAGCAGCAGGAGCAGCCGTGGCTGACTCCCCACTCACAGACGGAGTGCTTCTTGCAACAGGAGGGGGGGGAGGGGCAGGAGACTCTTCAGCAGCCTTCCTTCCCTTCTCAACCAATGTCCTACACCTCCTATTCTCCTCCTCAAGCTCGAAGACCCTCGACCTCAGGTCTCTGTGCATTGACCGGAACTCATCCAACACCTGGAAGATCACCTTCATATCTCCGGTAACATCCCCCAGGTTGTCATACCCCTCTTTCCCGCCAAACAAAATCCGTCTTACCTCCTCGCCCTCGTAGTCCGACTCCGAACTCGAATCTGAGCTATCTTCCGGGGGACTGGGGGCGTCGCCAGTACATGGAATGGCGGCAGGCGTTCCTATCTCATTAAGTACCCCAAGGATCAAGTCCCGGGACACCACCGACTCCGAGCGTCTCGAGGGGGGGGCATACAACTCTTCATCCACCCGCCTCATTGCTTCATCAGCCTCATCCAACTGCCTCATAGCATCTTTGGCCCTTGCCACAACCGCATCCATTGACTCGGGTTGGGTAGGTGGTTGTGCCACAATTGGCGAGCTTGACCGAACCGGGGAAGAGGGGATTGCTTCCGAATCAAACCACTTACTGTCCCCCAGGCCAGTAGCCTCAGTGTTCCTATTGTCTCCCATCTCCATGGGGGTATCTCTAGCCATCACCTCCGAGGAGGGAAGCACATCAGCAGTCGCCAAAGGAGGGGAACTTGCCCTATCCGTTGACTCAATAGTGGAAGCTGGGTAAGGGACCAGCTTAAGTCCTGGAGCAGTCGGCTGCCTAATCTCATCCAAGGTCAGCTGTTCCCTGGGGACCACCATCATTTTCCGTCCTTCCTTGGTCAGCACCCCCTTAGTCGGAGTGAGCACCGAACCCGAACTGCCACTGGATACCGAAACCAGGGTCGGATCAGGCGAAGGGGATTGTCCGCGCCATTTCCGTTCCGCAAATGGGGGCGGCTTGGGTTCGTAATCGGAGTCTGACCTAGCGCTAAGATCAAACTTTGGTCCATAGATTGCCTTATGGCCCGAGGACATCGAGGCCATCAGAGATGGGGTGGAGTGACTCCTCCGAGCCAAGGGTGCCAACGTTCCTGGCGCCATTACTTCCACCACTGCTTGAGACAAAATTCGTCTCCGAGGGGTCGACGCCCAACTCGAGGGTTCGCCAACATCGGAAGTGCTGGTCCCTGGAGGGGCGGGGACGGAGGTCTCCGGGATCACCGCTTGTGAGTCACCAGGAGCCGAGGATTCATGGGATGGTGTGAATTCCGATCCCCCATCAGGATTGTGTCGGTCAAAAAACCCGGTAGTCGAGGCGAGGTCAAGGCCGCATCCAGCCACACAACCCCTCCCCACCAAACAACCCTTCACCAAACATTCCACCTCTTTCATCGTGACAAGCTTGGCATCAGCAACCATAGCCCTCACATCATTATCGAACGCCTCATTCATGGCGTTGTCGCACCCGTAATCGTGGTCAAACAAGAGGAACTTGTAGTCACCTCCTGGTGCACGGTAGGACCGTGTCTCCATTTCGATAAGTGCCCGGCGATGTTTCACAGCCTTGTGTGCTGGAACCGGGACGTCAAGGATAACCGAGGGCTCACCCAAGGTAAAGGGGGAAGGCTCCGCGTCCGTAAGCATAGACGAGGAAACCTCAAACAACAAGGCCGAAGCCGGAGGAGAATGGGAGGGAGACGACATGTCTGCCCGCCCGACTGCACCTGGGATTACCAGGCTTAAACCACAGATATCTCGCCCAAAGTGCCTTCGAGGCTAGGTAGCACACCAACTCAACCCTAAGCGAGGGGAGAAAAGTAGCGAAGATGTTTCAGGTAGCGCGAAACAAAATCAACAAACAAAGTGTAAAATAAATAACAGAGCCGAAAAGCTTCAAAGAGGTAAAGGAGTATCCCTGGCACGTAACAAAGGG
>LN890993.1:182635-206010 GCA_900010015.1 Tuber aestivum | reverse complement strand
TGACTTGGCGCCCAACTACCAGATGCACAGGACGCAACCAGCTCCGGCGCCTGAGTACCAGACGCACAGGACGCAACCCGCTCCGGCGCCTGAGTACCAGATGCACAGGACGCAACCAGACCCGGCGCCCGAGTACCAGATGCATAGGACGCACAGGACGCAAAATTCTTCCTACTTGTGTTAGGACGCACTGCCCGCGCGCCTGACGCAGGAATAATTTTTGCTGATGTAGTTAGTTATGAAAGTATTCTAATAATGATGGTGGTTCTAAAAGTCCACCAGGCTACAAGTCTTCTCCTCCGAATCCTTCCTCTTGATTTCCTTCATCTCTTGCAAAATATTACGTAACTTGAGGTCTATGTAAACAAACATGTGCATTATGAAGAAACACAGCAACTCGAAATTGTATTCCAACAGGTTGAAGTAAATGTTTCTGATTTTTTACATAATCTAAAAATCCAAATGTGCTAACCATTTCCTTCAAGGCCCATTCAGCAACGATACGAAGGTGTGACATTGCCTTATTCCACCTCTTTTGGGGGTCAGTGATCCGTGCTCCTTGATATGGTGAAAGAATGCAGCAGCTAATACTGTAGGCTGGATCCCCATATACCTGGAGTTGGGTGCCATCAGGAGCATGTGCATGTTGTTCGAGAATATTTGGAAGATTTGACTTCTTCCAAAGAAAGGTGTCGTTCCGCCAGCCATCGACAGGTTTAAACAGATTGCTAATTAGCCCATCAGGAGTTACTATTGCATGATACTTCAAGCAATGTTTCCACTTCCATCCATTATAGCATGTCCATTGATGCTCAATTGGTCTTGCGATACCTCAAATAGTGCCATCGATAAATCTCCATACACTTCTAATTGAAGCTCCCTTTTGCTCAATTGCTCTAGCATACAGGGCAAGGCGGCTAGGAGTTAAGCGTTGGGCATCCCACACAAGTAAGTGGTACCATTTCTCATGTATAAACGCTTGTGTAGCTGTGCTTATACGAGACACCTGCTCCACTGGCCAACCAAACTTCATGGCCAAATAAGACAAATAATTTGGATATGCTAATCATGCTAGAAGCCTGCAGAGAGCAGTTCGGCGATCTTCGGTGATTCTATTATCTGCTTGGATCATTGTGTGAAGTTGCAGTACATCGACTAGCTCTTCTACCTCATTTCGAGTAAATCTTTTCAATGTTAGTTATTTTTCATTCCTTTACACCATCCTCATTTAGTTAAGATAAAGAATAATAGAACTATTATATACCTAAATTGATTTCTCCACTCTTCTTCTCCTAAGGTATTCAGATCCAAGCGACCCCCCTCCCGCAACACACCTCGCTTCCAACTATTATCAGTCAAAACCACTGACCGAAGCTGGTGGAGGGCTGCCAATCTCTGCCTGCTTCTGTTGACTAGGAATTGTTGAGCAAGCATTGTCATTGTAGGAAATCGTTGATGGTGTTTTATTGCAGAGATTTTCTGTGCTAATATCATACTCTCTCTGTCATTTGCAATCCTGATATCATCTCCAACAAACTAGAGTAACCCGGCAACCAAGCCACCTAAATTCATTGCGCAAACTAATTCTAGCACCTGGGTCTTGTTGCTGCTAACTGCTACCTAGGTCCTTGTGCGCAAACCCTCTATTGACAGCTGAACACCGCTCGGTTAGGTTGTTTCGGGGGAGTATAGAGAGATAGTGAAAATACTACTCGGGCGATGAGGCCAACAGGCAAAGCAGATTATGACGGCCGAACACCACTCTGGTGTGCCGCCGAGTAGGCGTACGGGGGAGTGGTAGCGCTGTTTCAGCTCCCAGAATCACTCAATCCCATTGTAGGCTAAGCCCGGGGAGGCATCTCCCACCCTGCCGCCTTCGAATATGGATAACCTATGTGCTATCTTTACAGGAACGGCAATATCTCCATACACACACCTATCTCTGCCCAGCCTCCTCTCGAAATTTAAAAATACACCTTGTAGTTCCTTTCCTTCTTTCACGGGATATCCCGGGTTAGAAACTTAGAATAACCATTTCCTTTTCGCTCGAAGGAAATCGTGTGATGGGGGTGTAGTGCAGATATCTGCCACACACCCTCCGAATCCCTCTCCAGATCTCACGTTTTCTTGTGTCAGGGTTTGTCGGTTTCTGTTTATTTTCTAGTTGCCGACGTTGGAGCGGGGTCTATTTATATTCTACCGGCACTGCAATAACCCACTATGTCCCGAAATTTCTGTTACATCTCCATTCATGGTTATTTTCTGGTTGTAAATCCTTTTGCACGTTTATTATTCATTTGTTATTTCTCTAATCCCTTTTCCTTCTCCACCCTTTAGGTTAGTATATACAGGTTATTTAGATACGGATAGAGAAAGAAAACAAATGGCGCCCAACTACCCGCGGCAATCTTGAAAAGACATGCAAAGACAGGCCACTCGCTAAGGTATTGTGGTGATCGGGCTCCGCTATGAATATAATTTGGTCAAGGCCGTGCTTGTCCACATCGGTGCGCGATACCCAGCTATCCTGCCAAATGCGAGAACGGACTCTCTCCATCCTACCCTAGTCTCCTCTTACCCCTCTTTTCAGCCTATTCTGTACTAGTACAATGCTCGGCCCAGGTGTCACGTACTCATAAACTCCCCAGCATGGTTTACTAGAGAGAGCCTTTCCGTGTCCAGAATACTAAGGTTCGAATAATGCATAAGCCACCACGTCTTGAACAATTGATATGGCACTGCAAATTACAGTTGTGAGCCACGCTACTGCAAAGCGCTATCTCACCCTATGATATAAAATCAGCTGCCGGGTAATGTGGTCTTTCACGGTCTGTTCATGTCAACCTGAAGTGAGTGTTCATAACCACTGGGATGGGGGAAGTTCACATGAACCAACGGTGCCCCTCACGGCATTTATACTATACGGTTCCTCCGCATCCAGCCGGGAGGTTTCTATTCTTTACAATCCCTTACCACGAGTTTACCAAGCTCTATGAATTACAGCAGTTTGCAAATGTTTTGTCCAAGGGGTTGCGGAAAGATTTTTTTTTTGTTGAAACAAGCGGGGCAGACTATTGAATGCCATACCTATTGTAGTAAGTAAAGACATATTGCTAAAATAGCGGCGAGATGACAGGTACTGTACACACAATTTTTGTAAGAAATGACCTTTGAACTTGTATTTTCCGGTATCTTTGGGTTTTGAGCTTTACAATGATGAACATGTCAGCGGACTCTGAGACCAGTGAATGGTATGCAGAGGAGGATATTAACAATGGAGAAGATAAAAGAGATGAGGAAGAAGTAACCAATACTTTTGATCCACTGAATGCTGATCTGAGATCATTTTCGAAGTGGTTAGAGAATCCAAATCCCTTTTTAAGTCCTCAATCAAGCTTGGAATCTCGGTTTTCAAAAAGAACTACTGGTTCAGAGTACATACCTTCACCATCAGCTTCCATAGCTGAGACATACTTAACTTCAATTCCGTATGTTTCAGCCTTTAACAAACCTATGATTTGAGATTCTAATTAGTCAGAGTATTCAAGAGTTCCGTTTCAGGAGAATTCCCAGGAGTCTCGCATAGTCCTTACTACAAGTCCTATATCCAGTCCAGATACAACCCGGTTCGCCCTTCAACCCAGTACACAAACTAGGCACCCGACCCCACAACTACTTAGTTCAGAGCCACCAGTGCAGAAGGAGAAGCCAATCAAACAGCCTCTATTAGTTCGGTGTCAAGTGATATATCAGAACTAATGTGAAAAGACAGATATTGAAATATCTCTCCTAGACCTCTGGGATCTCCGTTTACAAATTCATGGAATTGTTACTGATATCCAAGAATCAGATTGTGGAGAAGAGATCCCTTTTGATAAAAACTTTCAGTTAGAATATAAGTTAAGTAATGAGACAGCAAAAGGAGAATGGAATTGACTACCTGGCGAGCATTACAAGTATTAGAGTCTGAAATCCAAGAGCATGAAGTCTGCCGAAGAAGAGGTGCCAAACCCTTGATGATTAGGTTTCGACCTAAAATCAAAAATCTAGTTAGTTTGGAAACTGAAAACATAGTTAAAAAGTGAGCTGTGAGTTTGTTCTTATTTCAATTCGGTTAAATTTGTACTTACAATATAAATGAAACACAGTTAGAAAATAATGATAAGGAATCTAAGGAGGGTAGAAGGAGTAAGAAAGAGAAGGAGAGTCAGGCAGATCCAGTGGAAGTTGCAAAGGTGTCAATTATTGTTCGACTGATCTGTGAACATTATTGTGAAGTTCATTGAACACTGCAAGGATGCTATATTCGACCCAATGGTGGATATTATCAGTTAACCCCTGGGCTACTATCTTACTGGGCTGCAGCACTTCATGATAATCCAAATGGTATTACTGGAGTTACATACTCTTCACCACCACCACATAAGCTGTTTAACAATGTTTCTGGCCGCCGGCGGGGACCCTTTTCTACCACCTCAAGCCAGATTCAAAAGCAGTCTACCACCCACCATTCGAACAATACAGGTCTATATAGTGATCATACTTCTTCTTCCATACCAACCATTATCTACAACATTGGTCAACCTATTGCTCCTCAAATATCCCCTTCCGGTACAGTGCCATCTTTCTTTTGCTTAACTTCAAACAACCTATTAGCTAACTAGTTATCTAACCATACATACCAAGTTCAAGTTGAAGCAAAATCCCACCCAGTACCCTCCTCATCCATTCATACTTGCTCTTCGCCAAGCCCATCACCTCCCCTATCTCCACGCATAATTCAGCAATGGGAAAAACTTTTTACCATGTCTGCCACCTTTTATCTTTCTTTCCTTTCAAATAATAATCTTCATGGTAGAGACTTTACCTTTCTTACTTCACGTTGGGGGAAACAGTATATTTCTCCTAATCAGATACTAAGGCTTAATGACAAGCAGTTATTATTATTATGTGATGATAAATTAGGAATTGTTGATCTTATATGACAGACTTCAGGTTAATAGTATAGTTTTGTTATTATTTTTACTTTGTTTCTTTTATTTTATTTTTATTGTGTTTATCTTGATTTAAGTTATTTCTTTTTTAATTATATATTTTTATTTTGTTTATTTTACACTTTTTGATTTATTTCAAATTCAGTTATGTATTTGAACAGTGTTTATTGATTATTTTCAGTTTCTTGATTTGATAGTAGAAACTGTCTCAAGTTTACTATACATGAATCAAATCAAAATCATCATCTATGTAACCTGAATTTTTGAAAAACCTTCCTGTATGATGTCCATCCAAACAATTAAATACTCCATACATGAGAATCACCCGTGGATCACCACTATACTAGTAGCTTAATATCTGATCTCCGTATCTTCTTAACCATGCCTTATATACAGAAAATGCTTCCTCAATAGGATTTGTATCAGGAGAATATGGTGGTAGAAACTCTACTGCAATACCAGCTGCTGTAGCAAGCTTGACAACCAGTTGACTTTTATGAATCCGTGTGTTGTCCATCACCAGAACGGAGTCGGCATTTGGAATACAGTTCATATGTGGTAGAACCTCTTGTAAGATAAATTTCTCATATGATTGACATGTAAAGGAACCTGTATATTTATTCAAATATAGGTTACTATAAACAATATTTAAAAATAAAAATAAAAAAAATTTCAGTATATACATACCTTCAATAACCTCACATGTAAAGAACCATCTATTCCAAGTACTGGTAGTATAGAATATCGAATATTCCGTACAAATTGAGTTCATCTTGAACCCCGTCCTCCATACTGTCCATAACCATACCACCTATATGTAGTTCAATCATCCTTTGAGGTCTCATCGACAAATACCAGCTGCTCAGCCTGGTACTTTGACATACGAAGTTGGTACTCCGCCTGTTGCTGTTCCTTTTACTCTAGTGCTATTCGTGTAAGCTTTTTCCATGTAAATCCTTCTCACCATATCATTCTGTAAATCGTAGAAATATTAGCCAGTAGATCTCGTTCACCGTAACCTTCGAAATTCATATAGAGCTTATCACGTCGCTCATCGAAAAAAGTATCAGGACGGCTTCAAAGAATTTGTTGTAAATACTTTTATTTTTGTTATTAGTATAACTTAATTTCAATAATAATAGTAGTATCTATTTAATTACATTTAATGCTGCACGGTTATACTTCCTAGGCCTCCCTGTTCTTGTTCCCTTCTCTTCATCTACAATACAGTGCTTCATCTTAAAAAGTGCCACTGCTCGCCTAACTGTTCTTTCTGAGCAAAAAAACCACTTTGCAACCTCCTGTGTTGATTGTCCTACTAAAACATGCTGAATCATAAGCCATTTTACATGTTTTCTTATTTCGTATTTCATGGACTTTTGAGGGATCATGATGTTGAGAATACTCATATTTGTTGTTCTTGGGATACTGAGAAAACTTCTGTAATGTTTTCTTTTTAGAAAAAGTTAGAGAGTGTCTTTAACCTTGTAATTCTGTACCTTCTGTCCGGAGTGCTGGGTTCCGTAGTATATCCCACTTTTATGACCAATTTTTGTTCTTCACTCTCATCTTTGTGTACTCTGGACAAAACTTTTACAATATACTATAAATCTTCTCCACGCCCTTACCGAGTTATAGACTACTCAGGTGTTCCTCTCATCTCTCATAGTAGTGGTATTCAAAGTTAAAAGTGCATCCT
Organism: Tuber aestivum; assembly: GCA_900010015.1. NCBI lineage: Eukaryota > Fungi > Ascomycota > Pezizomycetes > Pezizales > Tuberaceae > Tuber > Tuber aestivum. Next base: position 199,317 of record LN890993.1, on the reverse strand, counting down.
GTTACTAGTTTACTTTCATGTTTCATGTAAGCTTGGCAAGACCAGAAGGAGTTAGTTTACCCTCACTTTAGTCTACCTTGACTGAACAAGTTTTGCAAGTAAGTACGGAGGTCTGGAGGTCGGTGACTGGTAAAAGTATGTAATTAGTATTGCCAAGCTGATGATGTAGAAATAAAAATAAGCGAGAAAAAAACATATTACCGGTACTTTACAACAAACCCTCAAGATCTTTTACAATGCCTCGCATATCAGAAAAATTTAAAATAGCCTGTCATCTTAAAGATTTATGGTTATCAAATACCATTATGGACAATGTATTTGACAATAGTAATGAAATATTACTACTGTTGAAATACCTTGGCCCCCATTCTCAAAGTTCGCGAGAATTCCTACAACTACCATCAGCGCAGACAGCAATTGATATTCGACAATTTTTGATCATGCTTGATGAGCCAGAAATCTCATAAATCCTGATAGGAGAAGGACCAGAAGCATGTCTGGAGAGTGAAGAAAGTGGGTTAGGAAAAGAGATAGAGGAAATTATTGAGTTTCTTGGATTGAGCATACCAGCAATCCGCTATTTGATGCCGAGAGAGCCTATTCCTCAATCTGACTATATCTTTCAACATCATGTAGGTTATTAAATATTATTAGCTTGAATCTATACTGAATTAGAAAAAAAATTAGTATTAATAGATAATAGATTTTTGCAATGTCAGAAGATCGATTTCGAGCATTTTTCCGAATGGAACATACCTCGTTTAATACCCTTCTTGGCTATATCTACGATGACCGTGCTTTTCAAAACCGTTCATGTAATAGTCAAGCATCTCCAGCGATACAGCTAGCTACAACTTTGTACTTTTTCGGAGCAAATGGGATATCTACTGTCCGTGGTGCTGCTCAACTGGGAATTGGCGAAGGTACAACAAGATTGTATTGTAATTGAACGATTTCTGCACTAGTTCGACAACTACCACGGTTCATTCGATGGCTGCTACCTGGAAGTGATGAATTTCATACCATGAGAAGCGAGATTGAAAATGAAAGTGGGTTTCCAGGTTGTATAGGATTCCTGGATGGAACTGATATCGTATTACGATATAGACCGACATACCATGGTGAAACGTACTTCAATTGAAAAAAACAGTATGGCTTAAATCTACAAGGTATATGCGATAATCAAAGAAGATTCAGATTCATAACGGCCGGATTTCCTGCATCTGTTGGAGATGCGACAGTATTTGGCCATTCCTCGTTTTTCCAACAACCAAATCAATTCTTCTCCCATCCAGATGAATACATCCTAGCCGATAAGGCATACCGTATCACACGTCATTGTATGACCCCATACAAGGAGCCATTAGCAAGTCGGGAGATTGGAGGTTTTAAAACTTTTAATATTCGTCTTGCTGAAGCTAGAGTCAGGATTGAGCCTGCCTTCGGAGTGCTTAAAAATCAGTGGAGCTCTTTAAGGGGATTATCAATGCGGATATCTAATGCACAAGATCATGTTCGAGTAGTAGCTTGGATAATAGCTTGTATTATTGTACATAATTTTCTTTGTAGTATTGAAAGTGATGAAGAATGGCGGCTGCCGGTTGAGTTATTGGATATAAATGAGAGATTAGCTCATGATGATATTTTGGAGGATGAGCAGCTGAGAGTAGAAGCTGAACGACAAGCTGGAGCTGAGTGGAGAAACAGAATGCGTGAATATTTCATTTAACATTTATAATTTAGGTTTATCACTTTCTTTTTCTTTAACAACAACGAGAATTAAAAACAAAAAACATATATATTCAAACAGAAATTATAGAATTCAACTTAATAAAGTACCTTTTACAAATCCAAATCATCCAAGCCTGATCCTATATCCCTTTCATTTGATTGACTTCATTGTTTCCCTTTATATCTGCCTTCCATAGATGCTCTTAATTGTAGAATTAAAAGATCTGTCCGACGCTGCTCAGCTCGTGCCCTTTCCCTTTCCAATTCTAATTTCTCTCTTTCAAGTCCAATCTCTTGTCGGCGCAATTCACTTTGCTATTCAAGATGCTTGTCCAGAAATTCAAACTTTCGCTCATCTCCTTCAGCTTTTGTTGATGCTAGTATTCCTACCGCCTCAACCAAAGCATTGGAGGTCCCTTTTCTTCTCTTTTGTACTCTAGAAGCTCCTCCTATTCTATCTTCTTCTTCTTCATGTACTAGCTCGGGGAAGGATCGGCGCTTCTGACCTTGAATAGTGGAAGAGCGTTGAATATTTTGCTGGCTTAATGGGCTTGGTTGAGGCTGCTCTACCTATTTAATTTTAGAATACTTGTTTTGTAATGCTTTCTCCCATACAACAAGATTACTTACTTCTCTGCTCCTAATTCTTATCTCTCCTCTAGCTACTCCTCCACTACTCTCACTTCTCCTCCTTCTTCTCCTAGCAATATTCCTACTACCTTCACCTCTTTCTTCCACACAGCTACCTTCCACCTCCTCCAATTCCATAATCACTTCCTCCTGACCTAACTCTTGCCCTTCTCCTATATCTCCTTCGCTTCCCAAGCCCCCCTCTCTGGACCAACCTGAATATCCTGCTCCTTTACCTACATCTGCTGGCCGTAGTTCAAGTTGCCCCCCTTCCTCCTCCCTATGCTCATGGAATCCTCCTCTCTCCCCTTGCTCATGATTCCTCTCATCTCCTATATGCTCATGATGTCCCTCAAGAGAACTTAAAAGTTGCTCTACCATAGATGTAGTATCTTGGATACTTGAGCCGGAGTCGAAGAGGATAGGAGGGTGCACGTTTGGTCGATCACCTAATATCCGTTCTAATCGAAAGAAATGGAGACATCTTGATAGAAGTTTATCTGTATTATAGAATTTCTTATTTAGTATAGTCATATTTTTTTAATTCCTTATTAAATAGAGAAAAATAATTAATAGATTAAAAATAAAATAAAAAGTTTTTATACCCCGTAAACTTCTCCGTCCTTCATCTAAATCCTGCTCCGATAAACCCCATCCAGTCTGATCATTCAATCTTGCTGCTGCTCGATAGGATTTCATCAGATTGTCGTACTTGTAGCCAACTTTAACAACTTCTTTCGTAGGAATAACTGTTGCAATTTGAGCTATTATCGCTTTCTTGGTGATCCTGGAACCTTTTTTCAACTTTTGTAAGTTGTTTAGATCTTCGAGCCATTGGATTAGCTTTTCTGTCTCAGCCTTGGTCCAAGCAGTATTTTCAGAAAAATTGCATCGCATTTTGACTATCGCTCAATGTTGTACTACGACTTTGTTGTTCAGATTGGTTGTGATCCTACGCGGATGAACAATTTTTCACATTATACACTATACTAGTAGCTTACCAATACTTGTTTCTGGTATACATAAGGATTCTCAAATATAATACTTGAAGGTCTGAAATACAATTGGCCCACTTGCTTTAGTAACCTAATGCATGTTATAGTAAAAACCTCTTCCTACCCACAACCTTTTCTAACTTTGAATACCACTAGTGGAAGCGTGACCTGGGAAACTCCACATCTACGTACCGCGTTAGATTACCCGATATACTAGTGAGCTGTACCAATTGTTTTTGATATTATGCAGTTAGCCGAGGGTTGCACCGGGGACCCACGAGCTCATCCACGACGAAGTCCGGTATAGGACTAGCTCAAATCGTTCGATCCAATGGCTACTTTGCACCAAAGAACCCGCTTTCTACCTCCCACCCATATAGCTTTAACAGCCACAAAAGTCTACCAGAATCTCACGATACGATAAATAATTAAACCCCCGAATAACGTATATAACTTCCCGGAACTCTTAAAAATTATAAAACTATGGTGCCAGAATGAAAGACTGTAAACCAAGTGGCTGAGACAAATGCAACAGTGGCTGTGGTAAAAAATTGCCAAGACTATGAGTGATAGATTGTGCACACTCTAAAATATGAGAACAGATAATATCAAATTAAGTTAATATAACATTATGTGAGTTTGAGACTCATCTATGAATTCTGTATGTTTTGGTAACCCTTTTTTTAAAGTCATATGGTAGGCTAGTTGAATATTTTCACCTATTGCAGTTGTGCTGTATCGTTTGTTGCATCTCTCCTCCTAATTTATTGCTTAGTCAGCCTTTTTTGTGTTGCATTATTCTGCAATAATCTAAATTCTCCACCTAAACTAGATACTTTTAAAGCAAGATGCCACTTCTCCAGCCTTTTATTAATGAATAAAAAAACGGTACTTTCATTCTATTTTACTTTGCCTACAGATCTACAGTTTTTTTATTTCTTTGGCATAAGTATTGGATGCTGTATCCTCTTTTGAAAGCACTCCTTAATCTGGTTTACACTTATCCGTTCTTGCACTATATGGAGGGAATGTGGATAGAGCGGGAGGTACGCGGCGCCATGTACCTTTTTCTATGGACCCCCCCACACAAAACTTTTAAAGTCATTTTCACCTTTAGTGATACAATTGAAAGCTGTGAACTTAATCGCCGCTGTTCTTCATTTGTGTTTCTATGGGGACGATTCAGAAGTGATTTTATCCCATACCTGGCACCGAAATCTCGAGTGGTCCATCCCAACAGGACAGTGCTGAGTGTGGTCCCTCTGAATATGTTGATTTTTCTCCAAATTCAGTGTAAAAACGCCGGTCGGACCGGCCGTTTTGGTTTAGTGCTTTACGATACCCTGCGCTGTTGGATTGTGCGCTATGTATCGTAAATACATTGTTCACTATAAGAACTGCTGGAAGAGCTTAGTGACGGTTTGTGACGGCGATGATAAATGTTGCATACCTGGGGATGATAGTGTTTGGGGGTAGCGGTGAACGGAGTGGAGAATAGCCGAGGTTTATTTTTTTTTCTTCTTTTCTTTTGTACTACTTGGCGATTATTCTAATGGTATTCGGAAACATCGGCACGGTTTCGGTCAAGGAAATGCAATGATCTCCGGACACTTTTAGAAACGCTGAGGGATGGTAGATTTTTGGATTTGTTGGGGACACAGTATTGAGTGTGTTTGTGTCGTGGATATGAGGGTTTTTTTCGGAGCGGTTATCCCTGGGGATTGCATCAGCGGCCCCGATTAGTCAGATTAATCGTCGGCCTTGGATCATGAATTATTACATGGTAGGCCCTATAGAGGACCATTTGTTGTGTCCGGCAGCTCTCGAAATAGAGGGAGTGATGGAAGTGTAAGGGGATGAAGCGGTGAGAGTGAGGTCTGGGGCCGGGGGCAACCGAACCTGGGAGGATGAGGATTACCGCTAGACGGCCGATGCGGCAGGTGGTGCAGTGTAGGAATAGGTGATATGCATACGGTGCTTGCACCTTCCATCCCACTGGGAGAGATTTTCGTTTGGTGAGGTAGGCTGCTTCTCAATATCATAGGAAGTTCTGCTGGAGAAGTAAGTTAAAGCTCGGCTTATCCCGGCCACTAGGTGAATACCGGTACCGCTTAGTATTTGATGTCGGCCAAAACTTAATTCTAGAGACATACGTAGTTGAAAAGGAATAAATACGCGAGCATGGTTAGGAACAAAACTCTTTTCCTCTCGCAATGTGCAAGTACAGGGCTTATGATCACCAGGCTGTGCTTGATAGCTTGTATCTATAACAGTGAACCATAATAGAAATGAAATGTGGGATACGCTGGCAGAAGTGCGTAGTTGACCTGGGGGTGGCTGATAAGAGAATTGTGGCCCGGGGGGGGGGGGGTATTTGTGATACATTGGGTGAAAATGGGCACTTAAAGTGAGGGGTGTCACTACAGAGGGGTTGGCATTGCTGGGGCTGAAGAATAGGTGGGAGACACTACCGGTATGCTGATAGCAAATGGATAGGTGAAGGTGTGGTAAAGATCTGGATAGGGCAGGTTGAGGTAGAAGGGTGGGAGAGCTGTGACTTATGGAGCGTTAATTGGCTAACTCTGCATCTAGAGTATCGGGCAAGAAACAATAGCTAAAAACCTCCTGGAATTGTGAACTACCATACCTTGCTTGGTGACTGGGATAAGCCAATTTTTATTTGTTCAGTAGGACATCCTACTGAGAGAGTGACAGATTTGACCAGGGGGATACGGTACTCCCTTTAAGGGGAGGATATCTCCTCTGCCAAGTGAGGATCTTTCCCGGCAGGATGGAACCTATCCCTCCCCGAACACCCAACAACTCGGAAAGCGGGAAGAAACTTCGTGGGCTAGAACAAATGCGCTAAGCTGAAAGCCTAACAAAACCAGAGAAAACTCCGCTATTACCCTGGGCACTCCGTAAAAATCCTAAACCTCGGAATGCCCCACCCTATGCCGGACGGTGCGGGGCGAAGCAAAAAAAGTGAACCTGTTGCGTGATGACCAATGGTGAAGCGTATCAGGGAACGAAAGAAAATCAGCGCTCAATATGTGATGGCTATGATACCAACATAATAATATTATTATGGTGCTGGTCGTCTATAACGTGTACTGTACCATGGGTGAATCCGCCTTTTAATGCTTTATATCATTAGGGTTAAGGGTATTATAATTCTGAATGCGGGTTTTAGAGTGCAGTGGTTCAAGTCACATCCCCTTTGATATTTTTTCAGTATTTCACATTTATTCAATACTGTGCCAAGTTTTTAACTTCTAACTTGAAGATATAGAAGAGAAAAACAGGAAAATAAAGATTCGAAACAATTGTACATTTGGTGTGGCTCTCTGCCGTCGAACGAGAATTAAAATCCGGGAAAGGACTGGATAGTGAATTAATGGAATCAAAAGTGATGAATCATGACCACAATTTGAAAAAAACTATATCTTATACTGGACTTGAACCACTGCACTCCAAAATCAGCATTTAGAATTAGCATACCATAAACCCTGATCAGACAAAGCATTAAAAGGTGCACCCACCCATGGTACATGTTATAGACGACCAGCACCATACCTGTGGGGTATCGGAATGGCGATCCACAACCGCGCGCATCATCAGGGCTCATCTTATCAGACTCGCGTATCCTGTATCCGCATGTCTCAACTAGATTTACATCTCCCGTGCAATCTGAGGTGGATTTCTGCTTAGGCTACCGTCAAATAAAATTGAGTTTTGACGGATTTACTCCTCGATCGTTAGGAAGATGGGGTAACTTATAAAGGTACTCGGAGGTTATGATAGATGCAGCAATAGGCCGTGACATCGCGCATCGCCGGATGAGAATGTACTCGGGTACTGCTGTAGGCGGTCGGGGGGATACCGAGAAGCTCGGTTCCCATATCCAACACCGTAGCCAGGGATACCAACGTACTATAGCCGGTTCCACCGTGGGAACTCTACGAGTGGGGTTTTCGCTCATCGTAGCGCAGGATTTGTGTTGTGCTGTGCCGTAGGGCAGTTCTAAAAGAGGGCGTTTTGTTTCCTCCAACCCAGAGCTCCCAGTCGTCCAGTGGGATGGCAATCGACTGCGATCGACCGGGGTTGGCCAATGCACCAAGTGAAACGGACACTAATACCAGAATGCGTGTCTATTCAGCCACTGTTCGGCCACATGCGTATGACCATAATAACGAGGCGCAAAATGGTGGCAGATTGGACGAGAAAACACTCACAATGCTAGCGAATCCCGGACCCCCCTGTAGAATACCATCATTGTTTTTTCCTGCTAGAGAAAGGTTTCACTCACGGCCAGGCGGATAATACAAGACTCCAACTAAGTGGGAGAATGCAACCTTGGAGAGTCAGAAAAATTCTAGATATTTCTTTGGAAAACAATCGGATCTAGGGGTATTTATTGGATTTTTTTTTCTTTCCGAAATTTATGGAGACATATCAGGTGCAGAAAAATGTGGTTTACATAAGAGGGTTCTTATTATGCCAGACTGGGTAATGGGAATTGTCTCAATGCATTCTGGCGGGATTCCTACCCTAGGGACTCTGCGGAGAGATTTACTAACAAATTTTAAGTGACAAAGTAGCTGATGGTTGCCGCTCCCACCCATTCCCGCATTGAAATTCTTTACTGTGTTGGGGTACGGCAGAGAGGCTGAAACTTTGGTGGTGTTCGATAGGAAAAGTCTGTGATAGGCTGGTAGTAAAAAGGTTGCCCCCTCCTCCAACCTCTGCGCTGGGCATGGGTAGCATGTGGTTGACAAAAAGTCTGGGGGGCGTTTATCGGACGGTGACGGGGCGCCCATGAGCTCCCACATATACCCCGCTTTCCTTCACCTCCTAAGAATTCTGGTCCTCCGCCGGGTCCATCATCCATCATCCACAATACCGGTACCCTAAGCAACAAAAATAGGAAATGTCACGGTTTTTTAGTAATAATAAGAACTCTTTCAACACCAGTCTTCACGTGTCGGGCGGCTTTACCGTTGCCGATGACCGATCTAATATCCTAGCCTGGCTATCCCCACTAGAGCCTAGGCTGCGACACCAAGACATACAAGACCGCCGAGTCGGAGATGTAAGGGAATGGCTCGTACAAACTAAGGAATTTGGAAGCTGGTACGCGGGTGGTGTGGAAGGCGAATCCAATAACGCAGTTTTGTTTTGCTACGGATCTCCGGGTGCGGGAAAGGCGTATATTAGGTAACAGGGCCAAACCCTGGGAAAGGAAAAAGGGTGGGCGCTGACAAGCCGCGATGGTAGCTCATTGGTGATAGACAGCCTGTGTGATCGGGCCAGAGGACAAAATGTCGCGGTTGCGTGCTTTTACTTTGATTTTGTCGCCCAAAAGGAGTACCCATCGACTGGTATGCTAGGCGCTCTGCTAAAACAGGTTGTGGGTGGACTAGAGGTGGTGCCAGGGGAAATTTTGCAAGCCTACGAAGACCAGAAAAGGGTTATTGGTGGACGGGCGCCACGTCTTTCGGACGTTGTGAAGATGCTGCAGACCATCGCTTCCAAAAGGCGCACGTTCATATGTATCGACGCTCTTGATGAATGCATGGAAGGACATCGGGTCAAGCTTCTTGATTCGCTAAGTCAAATCCTCAAAGTCTCTGGGTACCCGAATATTCGTGACTGGGAGACCCCACATTGAGACTGAAATTGGGAAGCGCCTCTCTGGAAGAGTGACAAGTGTATTCATTACTCTCAAGAGAGATGATATCATCAGCTATCTTCGTACTAGGTTGGATGAGGACACAGCCCCGGATGCGATGGACAGTAGCCTGGAAGCGGACATCCTGGAGAGGATTCCAGAAGATATTTCTGAAATGTATGTGGGAGGGACGGCCCGGGGGAAGCTACCTCAAGTTACCCGCTGACAAATTTATATCTAGATTCCTGCTCGTCTCACTGAATATCAATGCGATCCTGCAGGAAACCACAATCCGTCGTAGGCGACAAAAACTCGACGCAATGACGGATGGCCTGGGGTTGGGAGGTGCTTATGGTGCAACTCTGGATCGGATAAAGGGACAGGGTGGAGAGAAGGCGAGGCTCGGGATGGCGGTCTTAATGTGGATCTCTCACTCAGAGCGACTCTTGAGAGCCGATGAATTGTGTCACGCTCTAGCAGTCGAAATAGGGTCCCCGAGTCTCGATATCGACAATATTCCTTCAATAGGGACACTGCTAGCCTGCTGTCAGGGCCTTGTTGTCGTAGACAAGAAAGATTCCACAGTCCGGCTAATTCACTTTACCCTTCAAGAGTACCTCCGGGCTCATCCCGAGCTTTTTGGGGCAGCTCACTCAATAATGGCAGAAACTTGCCTGAGCTTCCCAAATTCCCAGCAGGTCAATGCCCTTTCGACTGGACCTTTTCCCGATCCTCAGGACACATCCTTTCTGGAATATTCTTCTCTACATTGGGGACCCCATACAAAAAGGGACCTCTCAGCTTGCGCGAAATCCCTTGCGCTAGAGCTATTTGATGACTACAATGGCCACATATCCACCAAAATCTTTTTGAAAGCACAGATGGGGTATCATTACATTTTTTGGGTCCAATAATAACTTCCAGTTCAGTGGTTTACACGGCGCATCCTTCCTTGGGATTGTTGAACTTGTAGCTGATTTGGTAGTGGTGAAGTATTATGATGCCAACCAAGACTGTGGGGGTAAAACACCTCTTCTATTAGCCGCTGTGAATGGGCACGAGAGAGTCGTAAAAATACAACTTGGACAGGACGACGTCAGCGCAGACAAGCCCGATAACGACGGCCGAACACCGCTTAGTTGTACTGCTCGTAATGGGCACGAGGGAGTTGTGAATATACTGCTTGGACGGGGCGATGTCAACCCAGACAACCCAGATGATGACGGTGGAACTCCACTCAGTTCGGCTGCTTGGAGTGGGCGCGAGGGGGTGGTGAAAATGCTACTTGGACGGGGCCATGTCAACCCGGACCAACCAGATAATGTCGGCCGAACACCTCTCAGTTGGGATGCTTTGAGAGGCTATGAGGGGGTGGTGAAGATACTTCTCAGGTGGGGCGATGTCAACCCGGGCAAACTAGATAATCTCGGCGGAACTCCACTCAGTTGGGCCGCTTGGAGTGGGCGCGAGGGAGCTGTCAAGATACTACTCGGACGGGACGATGTCGACCCGGACAAGCCAAATAGTGATGGCCGAACACCACTCAGTTTGGCTGCTTTGAAGGGGCACGCGGGGGTAGTGAAAGTACTACTCGGACGGGGCCGTGTCGACCCGGACGAACCAGATCATGATGGCCGAACAACACTCAGTTGGGCTGCATTGAGAGGGTACGAGGGGGTGGCGAGGATACTTCTTGAACGGGACGACGTCAACCCAGACAAACCAGATAATGGCGGCCGAACACTACTCAGTTGTGCTTCTTGGAGTGGCCACGAGAGGGTAGTAAAAATGTTACTCGGACGGGGCGACGTTAACCCAGACAAGCCTGATAGTAGCGGCCGAACACCGCTCGGATGCGCTGCTTCGAGGGGGCACGAGGAGGTGGTGAAGATACTACTTATACCGGACGACTTTAGCCCAGACAATCCCCATAATGACGGCTGAACACCGATTAGTTGGGCTTCTCCAGAGGGGCGCGGGGGGATGGTGGAAATACTACTCGGACGGCGAGGTCAGCAGACGAACCAGATGATGGCCGGGGAACACCACTATGGTGTGATGCTGGGTAGGCACACGGGGGAGTAGTACCGCTGCTACATCCCCCAGTATCCGCCAATCACAGCACGGGCTAAGCCCGAGGATGTACCTCCCACCCTGCTGCCTTCGGGTCTGGATAGCGCGTGTGCTATTTTCATAAGGACGGTGATAGCTCCAGACACCCGCCCCGCCTCCTCTCACAGTTTAAATGCCACCCTGTTATTTCCGTGCTTCCTTTTCTTCTTTCCAGAGTTAGCCTGTTTTACGAACTTAGAATAACCATTTCCTTTTCGCTCGTAGGGGATCCCGTGTGATGTGGGTGCACATATTTGCCGCACACCGGTCGCGCCCCTCTAGAGGGTTTCTTACATACTGTAGTTGCGCTAAAGTTTATCGGTTTCTATTTATTTCCTAGTAGTTGGCGTTGGTGTGCGGTATATTTATATTTTGCCGGCACTGCGATAGGTCAGTGGCCCGGAATTTCTGTTGAATCGACTTTTATGGTCACCTCCTGGTTCTAAGTCGTTTCTCTTCCACCCTCCTGGGTTCGGATGTGCGGGTTGTTTACATACGGATAGACAGAGGAATGAAAACGACCTGTAGGTACCCACGACAACCCTGAAGAGGCGTGAAAAAGCTAGCCACTTGCGAAGGTGTAGTGGTGATCGGTCTCCGCTTTGAACATAATTTAGCCAGGATCGTGCTTATATGTTACCGACCACCTCTCCCTCGGGTGAGAGCTTGAAGGCGAGGCTCTGAGGCCCAGCTCACACCTTTCAGTCTCCCTCATCAAGGAAGACTTATACAACGAGGAACTCTTTAGAAAGTGAGGCCGAAGGCCATTCATCTAGCACCGGAATTCTGATAGAAATGCCCCAGTCGGTGTGCTATATTCATCTATCCTATGGGCTCGCTGGGACGGATTCTCTCCATCCTACTGTACTCTAGCCTGCTGTTACCCAATGCATTCCCTCCTTTTCAGCGCATTATTTACTAGTGTAACGCTCGGCGCAGGTGTCAGGTAATAGTTGGTGTCTTTCGCCGTCTGCTCGTATCGAGTCGAGGTGAGCGTTCATGACCACTGGGGCCCGCCACCGGCGCAAATGTTGCTCATACTAAGAGGGGAACATGCGGGGTCGGGATGGGTAGGAAGTTCACGTGAACCAATGGTACCCCCCACATATTTAGACTGTATGGTTCCTCCGAATCCTGCCGAATAGTCTCTGGGCTGCGCGATCTTCTATCTCAAGTTTACCAAGTTTTATAAATTGAATCCTCTCTATGCCCTCACAGGGGTATAGCCTACTCAGGTGTTCCTTCCACAGCGGAAGCGTGGCCTGGGAAATGCCACTTTTTGCGTAGCACATTAGCTTACCCGGTATACCAATGAAGCGTTCCCGTTTGTTTGGCATTGGACAGGTACCCAAAGGGTTTTATCGGGGGCCCACAATCCCATCCACGAAGAAAACTTAAAACCCGCCGGCTAGAGGAGATGCTGGTGGGCCGCGGCTTGTTCGGGTAGAAGGGTGTGTTTTAGGTCTTGTGCTTGCGGATTTTTGGAACATTTGACCCGAGCTACGGTGCCCCGCTGCGTCGTGTTGTGTTCCTATACCGTGCGCTAGGCAAATACATTGTCAATAGTGCCGTATAAAAGCTGCATGCTGAGCCACTTAGCCGAGTGACGGTTTGTGATGGGGGTGATAGCGTTCGGGTGCAGCGGTGTTATGAATATAGCGAAGCATAGTCGAGAACTATTTCTTTTCTTTTAATTTCTTTTTGCATTTGTACTGCTTGGCGATTATTCTAAAGACATCCGGAGATATTGACACGGTTTCGGTCAAGGAAATGCAGTCATGTCCGGACGGACCTTCTAGAATCGAGTAATGGTACTGTAGCTTGGTTGGTGCTTTGGGGCATAGTATTGAGCGTGTGTGCTGTGGTTACGGTGGGTTCTTTCGGAGTGATTGTCCCTGGGGATTGCATTAGTGGTTCCGGTTCGTTAGTTTAGCCGCGGATCATGGATGGTGAACTATAATAGTAGGCTCTTTACTAGAGCAGAAGACTATCGTGTCCGGCCACTCCCGAAATAATGGGACTATTGACAGCATTAGGGGGTGAAGCTGTGGGAGTAAAATCCGGGGCCGGGGATAGCTTAGTGTGGGGGGGATGAGCGTTACCGGTGGACGGTCAATGTGGTGGCTAGTGCAGGAACAGAACAGGTGATATGTATACTTGTATCATACCATCCGTCCCGCTGGGAAAGATTTTCGCTTAGCCAAGTAGCCCACTTTCCCAACGTCGTAGGATGGATTTTCCCACTGCAGAAGTAAAACTCGGCCCATCCCTGTCTCTAACTGAATACCGGGAGCACTCGGTATTTGATGTCGGGGAAAACTCAATTCTAGACATGCACAGTGGAGCAATGATAAATGCGTGCGCATTATTAGGAACAACGCCCGTTTCTTTTCATCTTCTTTAGAATTTTATAGCGTAATTTACAGTGCCCACTCTCCCTGGTTGTAGTCCATCGCTTATATCTATAGTAGGGGTATTCAAAGTTGAAAAAGTTGTACAAATGCTAGCTTACCTCGATGTTCCATGTAAGCTTGGCACATACCAAAATGGTTAATTTACCTTTACTTTACCTTATTTTACGATACTTTTTTTTCTGGTAGATATGGAGGTCTGGAGGTCCGTAACTTGAGTAAAGCATCATGTAACCAAGCTTTACTAGAATACAAAAATAATGGATAAAGCTAAAATAATCATCCAAAAAATCAATATAGAATCCTAAAATATGATAGTATGCTTTGAGAACAATTATCTAATTTTTTTCAGCAATAATCTCTTAACCTTTATTTTTTGTTAATAGGGACAGAATTTTCATAGTGTTGGTAGAGCTTTGATCTAGTTGGATATTTTACCTTCACTTCCCATTGTGCACTCAAATATGCTACCCAAAATGCATGAATACTATTGGCTAACACCATAAAGTAACCTAATGCAACTTCCCGTGTTTACTTGTTGCTGGAAGTACCTTTTGCTAACTTTGAATACCCCTGGTACCAGATCATAATGGAAAAGAAATGTAAGATACGCTGGCATAGGTGTGCGGTTGCCGTGAGGGTGGCTGAAAAGCGAATTGTAGAGGGGGGGGATCAGTGATGCACTGGGTAAAAATACACTGTTGAAGTGATGGCGCCAAGTCGGAGGGACCGGCATTGCCATTGGGGAAAAACAGGCGGGACACATTCTACCGATAGTAAATAGATAGGCGAGGGTGTGGCAGAAATATGGGTGGGGAAGGTTGAGGTATCATAGAGAGGTGGGTGAGCAATGGGTTATAGAGCATGAATTGGTTAAAGGGCACGTGTAGAGTATTGGGTCAGGCAATAATTAAACCCCTCCCGGGAACTATACAACTATGGTTCCGGAAGACTATGCTCTAAACCACATATCAAACAAACAAAAAATGTGACGATTTGAACTGTGACGGCAACCGTAATACTAGTACCATGATGATTGGTTAACCTAAATCCTCAAATATTGAACCCTAACTTGCAAGTTCATAGTGTTTTACAATAATCCAAGTCTTTTATTATTAAATATTATTAATAAAATAAAACATTATAAAACAGAACTGTAACATCTGCATTTAATGCAGCAAATATAATTTTACATATGAATTTCAGATCCTAAAAGATGGTGATGTGAAGGTATCGAGTATGTACATGCTGCTTGAAGTCCTCAGATCCATGAGTGAGGTTATGTCTATAGGCATCGATCATTCATAAAGTGCATTGATAATATTTTCAAATCAAGGACTTTGGAATTTGACCTAGAGTGATTGGAACAGTGCAGACCAAGAAAGAAAAACTATATTTACAATTTACCTGTGTATACAGTTTGGTATGACCCCAGAAGTATTTGATAAAGTTGAGTTTGCAATGAAGTGCTGGATAGAAAATCACCTGATAATTGGCAGATTCTAATACTTCTTGGAGTTGGCACTTTTGGGCCTTAAAATCAGTCACTGAAGGAAGAAGTGCTCGGGCACAGCAGTTGGCATTTGTTATGTTTCGACAAGCAGGATTTAGTTTGCATTTACTGGAACTCAGACTATCACCAGGAAGATAGCATGGTGTGAGAAAGTTTGGACCTGAGGGCCAGAGGCCCTGTTGCTGCAATGCAAGATTCAGGCTCTTCAAATGAGGATTTGGTAACATCTTGGACTGTCTTTAAATGATGTTTGGGTTATCAGGATGTCAGAAATGTCTATTACGTATTGTCACGGCCACCAAATTTTCTTCACTCTTGTCGCATGTCTCGTACCTGGAGGAGCTCTCCGAAGTTCTCAGGATTCACGTTCTTGAAGGAATAAGTGTGGTAAGACAGATCCAGTTGACCATGTGCGGCCGGTAGATTAGTACGTGGCGATTCCACGTAGCAAGAGATAAAGGACTGCACCTGGTCTGATACAGTGAAGGATCTCCTAGTGTTTCGGAACGTACAGAAAGGACGTACGTTATAGATCGGAGGATTTCCTATGGTTTTATGTTATGTTGAGCTTGGAGGAGCTCCGTTAGATTGAGGGATTTCCTTTGATATATCTATGGGGTGTGCCCCTTGATATTTTACTTTCTTTACGCAATCTGGTAATCTCCTACCTTTGTATATACTTAGGAATTACGTCCACTCCTTGCTCTCATGTTTATCGTGAAGTAACCTTCAGATTGTTTACCACTCCGTGTTCCGGACAACGAAAGAGAACGACATTGATACCTCGTTACTCTTTATTCTTTCATGCTCTTGCTTTGCTAGTCTTAGCTTGACCACGAGTAGCGAGCCTGCAGTATGGCTCGCTATCTTTGATTAATACCTTCTGGCTTTCTTCGTGTCCGCCCGTCCTCGGTTAACTATCTTGACGATAGTTCTCCCGCCTGAACCTTTGCGCCCATGGCCTTCCTTCGTGTCTGCCCATCCTCGGTTAACTATCTTGACGATAGTTCTCCCGCCTGAACCTTTGCGCCCGTGACCTTCCTTCGTGTCCGCCCGTCCTCGGTTAACTATCTTGACGATAGTTCTCCCGCCTGAACCTTTGCGCCAGTGGCCTTCCTTTGTGTCCGCCCATCCTTGGTTAAACTATCTTGACGATAGTTCTCCCGCCTGAACCTTTGCGCTCGTGGCCTTTCCTCGTGTCCGCCCGTTTTTGATTAACTATCTTGACGATAGTTTTTTCTTTTGAACCCGGTAGATCCCTAGGATCTCAGACCCTCTGACCCTTACGAATCCCTTAACAATATTGCGTTCGGCAACGAGGCCTTGAACCTTTGCGATTTACCAACAACCCTCTTTGACTGTGCTTAGACCTCCAGTGGGACACTGGACGATTACCTTTGCCGGTTCGATGCCGGCTGTGTGGCATAGACCTCTGGTGGGACACCAGTTGAGTTATTTTGGCCGGCTTGATGTCAGCAAGCCTCCTTGAACCTCGCTCCTCGGCCGCATACCAATCAGACGGATTAACCTTGGACAACGAGGCCCCTTGACCTAGACCTCCAGTGGGATACTGGACGATTACCTTGGCCCGCTTGGATGCTCCTTAGTGGGCCTTAGTT
>LN890993.1:162278-181721 GCA_900010015.1 Tuber aestivum | reverse complement strand
GGAACCCTATGTATAGACCTTCGGTGGGACACCGAACCTGTTTATATCTCTTGTTCCGATTGTGGCGTGCCTGGGACTACCTGCTCGGACTTTGTCCGTTACACGTATTGAAAGTGTATTTTTGCTACCAGGTGTTAGATTCATATTACCTGCTTGCAGGGCATCTGAGGTATACTTCTGATGAATTTTTGTATTGTCAAATGCAAATAGGCCTTGGCATTCTGGAAATGCTGCCTTAAAGGCTGGGATTGCCTTTTCAGTAAGTTGTTTTATTAACAACTCCCCTGTCCACCAAATATCACTCTCATACTTCAAAATTTCACAGACATTTCCTTCACCTAATTTCCTAATTGGTATCAGAAAGTCAGATATGTGGAGTTCCTGACAATGTTTCTTTTTCTGAATTGGTATATAGTCTGGATGAATCGCTATCTTTTTATGACTATCATTCTAGTTGAAGGTACACTCATCATGTATTACGAATACAACTAGTCGAACATCAGGTTCTACAACTTTTGGAATGGCTCATCGATTCTTCTCCCATTTGACCATCCTTGACTGTACTGATTGCATGCATGGAAGAAAAACATCTGTTCAATATGCTTTGATGTCATTTCTCTCATGACCATCTTAGTAAACTCTCTTCATAACCTCTTTCCAGTTCCATCCAAGCTTCAACAACCAAGCATGAGCAGATGGACTTGATAGAGCTTTTTTAATTCATCGGTGGATACCATCAATCAAAATGATTGGCAGCTGCATTTCAGGATGGGCTATCTTACTCATGTCCTTATACTTCTCAGGCCAATAATTGGTAATTGCTTGTGGTAATGCACTTGAATCCATAGTTATAGAATTGCTTATATATTAGTATAGAGACTAAATACAGTGCAAACCAATTAAGAACTATATACCTTAACCTGCATTCGACATGTATTCCCTTATTGCAAGCATAGTTCCCTCATCGGTAAGCCAACTAGTGAGCTTTACATGCTTTCCTTGCTTGGGAGCAGGCTGCTTTCCTGTCGGAATGTGATTTACCTCCTATCTGAGAATTCTGTCTCATACCCAGGTACCCCAACCACCTGAGGCCACTACTTGCATGGCAAGCACCTTCCTTGACCTTTCTTGCATAATCCCCGCTGCTGGTTCCCTCTTTAGCTGTTACAAACTGTGATTAAGCAAGGCAGATTTTACATAGCTCGGGATTCTGAGCTATAGGTATGTTGGATTTCACATGACGCATACTTATGCACTATAGGTTATTATGTTTATCTGCTGGTGACTCACAGTTGTGAGTCATACGATGTTATGATTTTCACACATGACTCAAGATATAAGCCATGGGTTTCACTCAGGTAATGCGAATTGTGCACCTGACTTAGTTATTATGATTTGATTGGTTTAAGGTATATTGTGCAGTAACTCATAGGAGTCAGCTGCTGGATTTCACATGACTGACAGTTATGAGTCATAAGGTTCATGTGACATAAGGTATGAGTCACGACAGGTGAAGAGTGACTATATAAAGGCTCACTAGGACCCCAAGTATGAGCTCGTCACATATTCTCTTAGTTTATTTCCTACTTTTGTTATTTTATAAGAAAACACCTTTACGCTCTCTATTCTACTTTAAGCGAGAAAACTATCTCTCGTCCCACAATCCAAGAATAAGTCCTCATTAGCGGAATAAGAAAGTCAAGGTAATAGGTGCAATCAAATAGAAGTCAAAGGACTTGACTATCAGTATCGGGTAGGCAACACTGGTAGTCTAAGAACTATTATCTTATTACTAAGTAAGAATCGTTAACTGTTATACCCCAAAACCCGGTAGGATTCTTAACAGGTAATATGAAAGTGAAATTTCCTAATCGCTTTGTATAGTACATAGTTTCATAGGAAGGCTATGGTACAGAGGAGAACTCTTGGAAGCCATATGAGATGCTAGAGGGCACTGGCTTACAAGCTGTGAAAGATTTTCACCATCGGTATCCCCATAAACAAAGAGACCATAGGATTAAGGATGAACTAAACTAGGGAAATAAGAGATGATGTTAGTGGACCTGGTCAGTCCTTAGAGAAGAGGGGAGTGATATAATGACCCTAGGTTATAGAGCTATGACAACCTAAGTCTATACCCATACTTGAGACCAAGAGGTCAAGTG
This sequence comes from Tuber aestivum, assembly GCA_900010015.1. NCBI lineage: Eukaryota > Fungi > Ascomycota > Pezizomycetes > Pezizales > Tuberaceae > Tuber > Tuber aestivum. The sequence goes on along the minus strand of LN890993.1, from coordinate 179,556 downwards.
GTAGACTAGGCAGACTTGCTAAAGCATGTCTGAGAGATATCCGATGGTCCGGGTATTCCCAAAAACAGAAGGTACTCAAGGAATAGGTGTATCTAAGTAGCAGTAGTAAGGGGACTATGTCTGCTCCAGCCTAAGGATAGGTCAGAAGGCTGGGTGAAATTTACCCTGTCTAAGGACATCACGTTACCCTACCATGGAGACTAGTTTTGTCTCACCATGGAAATACTTACCCAACCCTTGGAACACTATTACCCTACCTTCCATTGGAAATGTCCGCGGAGGAATTCTGAGGAAGGTTAGAATTATTTGTTACGCAAAAAGGATTGACAGGCACTTGCTTGCACACTGATCTGATGACTATGGGAGGAGCTATGGTGCTCCAAACATGCAGTAACATGGCAGAAATATTCCTGACAGGTACCAGAGGCCCCAGGGTTTGCCCTGAGTATTGTGAGTCAAAACGGGTGAAGTTGTCGTCTTGCTAGTTAACTGGAGTCTCTGAAGACATATTTATAACACTGTATAAGTTGCCGCTGTCCGTCCAACTGGAGGCTATTCACAGGATATATAATGGGGCCAGGGTGGGAAGGTCAAGAGGTACCTTCTCCAAAAGGAATGGAGTAAGATGGACTAAAACTGACAGAGTTAGAGTTAGCTATCCGGAAGTGTCCCAAGAGTAGTCCCAGGTAGTGCCAGAGACATCTGAGAAGGTTTTACACCAATCAAGCCTACATGTGCCCCTTTGCCATAGGCTCTTTGTGGGTTGTTTGGAGACTCTAATTGTAACTGGAGCTGGTGCTCGGTTAAGTTGTTTTATGTTTTGTTTTAAGTATCGGTTGATACTTGATTATTTTTATGTTTTGATTGAGTAAGAACATGAGTGATAATTCATGGTCGTACTCAAATACATGTACTTAAAAAGACCACCGTCTTCCACTTTGGAAACGGCAGACTTCGAGAGACAGTACTTTTAATATACTCGGTTGAACGGTTATCTTTATTTTCCTATTACGCAACCAAAGCCTCCCTTAGGGAGTCTAGAGTTGAGAGTCTCGGGTTGATGTCACCTGTCTCCTATTGTACCTGACAGCGTGATTAGCACTCTGGTGTGAACACGTTACATTTTTTTAACCTCAACAAGTGGTTAGGATACCACGAATCTGGGCCCAATCAACCTATAAGGATTTACAGACGAACAGTACCAGTAGGAGTGGCAGACCTAAGCAACGGTCGGCTCCTACACAGCTTAGTGAGATATAGATTTACTAACAACACGAAGTGGGAGAGAAATCCCACAAGAAGGCCTTACCCAAAGAAAAGAAAAGAATCCACCCAAAGGCGAAGGCCCCGGGGGGTTCCCGGAATCACCAGTCAAAGAACGCAAACTACCCCCACCATCACCTCCTCCTCCTCCTAGCAAATCATCATCAGACAACGATGACATGTCAAGTAGTGGAGCACCTGCGTCCCCCGCCGCCACCGGTAACACCAGCAGAAGAAGCGCCTCCTGCGCTACTAATAAAATTACCAAAACCTAATCTATTCACCTGCAAAGGGGAAGACCTGCGACCCGAAGAATTCGAACCATAGGACACGCCGGAAGTACGCTGGTACCTCCTAGTATATTGAATACTGGTTACAGAATATGGATCAGGCATTTATGTGGGATCCTTCTGCAGCGACGACGCGGCCGAAGCATACCAGCAGTGCATACGCGCCTACCAGGAACCAGACAATGTAAGAGGAACAACGGTGATAAACTTCCTGCACGACATGTTCCAATCCTCAAGGAATAAGGATGAACTATTCTCAAAGTTCAGCGCAATCCAGCAAGTCCACAATGGGACAACCTAATGAATCACCAAGACAGCAACGACGCTACTCATGTACCACTCCTGCCTACTGTCAGGAATAATATCACGATACACACTGAAAAAACGGTTCCACAAGGCCATGTATCCTGAACTGCGGATGGCTGTGGAACTACACGAAACCGAAGAAGATGACATACATGCGATGATAAAACAGGCAGAGCGGTACGATGCGATATTATTCAATAACAAGAAGTATCAGAAGAACCAAATCCAATGAAGGCTATCGGAAAACACGAAACCATACAAGAAAAACAACATGAATAAGGAAACCAGAGTAAACCCTGGACCAAGCGAGCGACAACAACAGTGAAAGGAAAACAACAAATACTATGAATGCGGAAAAAAGGGACACTATGCTAAAGATTACTACACACAGAAGTCCAAGGGCAAACCCATAAAAAAGGAAGCGACCACTAACCTCCTCGAAGAAGAACAAGAGGACTACCTCGAAGAAGTAAATATCAACTCGGTAACGGCAATGATTGACTGTTATAAAACCACCCTGGCGAACATGAGGATACTCTCCTTCCAATTGCTGGAGGGAATGGTGGAAATCAATGGGTTCCCAGCAAGGGTCCTGTTCGACACTGGAACAATAGGTTCCGACATCCTCAGTAACACATTTGTAGCCACATACGGCATAAAAACCCAACCTACGAAATACCCGATAATACTCAACATGGCAATGAAAGGATCTCAGTCAACCAGTAACATACAAACAACCACTAAAGTAAAGATTGGGAAGGCAAACTTCCCAAACAACCCCATACTAATCGGAAACAAAGCAAAATACGATGCGCTCCTCGGAATGCCATTTATGATACGTCACAAGGCAAGCATTGGGTGTGGTGACATGACAATCACCTTCCCAGATCAGAAGGTGAAAGTATCTTGCAAACTGACTAGTGGAGAGCACAGGGCGGCAGTAACCGAGATGGGACAAACCATAATGGAAGAATTTGCCAGCGTCTTCCCAGATGAGATACCGGATGGATTACTGCCTTTGCGAAAAATCAACCACCGAGTACAACTAGTCCCGGAATCACAAATCAAAGACGAGCCTACATACTCAATACGAGAAGCATACAAGCCTAAACTGTACGAGTGGACCCAATCGATGATAAAACAGGGAGTTATCTACTGCGAAGCTGTAACAGGAGTAGCTCCTATGTTTGTACAACCAAAAAAGGACAAAAGGGGAATCAGACCCCTGGTTGACCTCAAATGCCGTAATGATCAAATCATAAAGGACACACCCTCAATACCCTGGCAGCAAGATATCATCAATGCGGTAGGACAGAGAAAATACCAAAGTAAGATAGACCTCCCCGATGCATATTTCCAAACGAGAGTGGACCCTAGGGATGAGAAAAACAACTCGTTCAAATTGCTATTTGGAACCATGATAAGCAGAGTGATGCTACAAGGAGATAAAAACACACCCGCCACATTCATGTGTATAATGGAAGACCTATTAGGAGAATACCTACATGACTTTGTGTAGGTATACATCGACGACATCCTAGTATTCTCAGACACAGAAGAAGAACATATGATCCACCTATGGCAAGTCTGCGGAAAACTGCGCAAGGCAAAATACTATGCGAGCAAAAAGAAATCAGACCTATTTCCCAAGGAACTGGACATATTGGGACATATCATTGACAATGATGGAATCCATGCAGCCCCTGAGAAGATATGCGCCCTGGAAGACTGGACCACACTGGTAAACAAAAAGGAGTTACAATGATTTTTAGGATTACTAAACTATGTAGCACAGTTCCTGCCACATCGCGTCACTTTAGTAAGACCCCTCACAGACCTCACCGGTGGGGGCCGAATGGGTATGGACAGCAACACATGACCAAGCATTCAGAAACATTAAGCGACTACTAAGGGAACATGCAGTCATGCAACCCTTGAAGGATTAAGGGGAACCAATATGGCTGATAACCGACGCATCTGACATAGGGGTAGGAGCATGGGTAGGACAAGGACCTACATACGACATGGCTCAACCAACAATGCTGCATAGCAGAAAATTTACTAACGCACAAATGAACTATGGAACAACGGACAAGGAGGCACTAGCCAGAGTGGATGCCCTGCACAGTTTCAGCCACATCTTGATAGGAAGAAAATTCAAGGTAGTAACAGACCACCGCCCACTAATATTCCTGAAAATGATGAAGCAACCTAGCAGAAAACCAATTAGATGGATGACAGAGTTTAGTAAATATGATACACAGATAATGTACCCGGAAGGAAGCAAAAACTATGTAGCTGACGCCCTATCCCGAATTTACGAAGACATTACTCAAGAAGAAGATCCTCACTATATTCAAGATACTATAATCTAAGAAGACGACCTATCATATACTACAGAATTTGAACAAAACCCCTCAAGTCACCAATCCAGAATGTCCAACCATCAGCCACCCTCAGTAGAGGACGCCCCAAACTCACCCCTTCCTGTACTCCAAGAACCGGAAAGTTGGTCCGCGGACCATACCATCCGTGATGGTAACGATTGGGGAGACCGAGTTACCCACACTGAGACACCCCCCGAAGATCGAGACCATGCTTGTCTCTACTTTACTGCATGCGACATTGATGAATGCACCTACCATAAAAGCGACACACTAGGCACTGGGTATTCACCTAGACCAAGATCAAACCGAGCAGGGACATGATACGATACCCCTGACGAAGAAACAATATCAAGAATACAACAACTCACATCAGAAGCCGACACACCGCAGCGAACCCGGCAACCCTCCATCTACCACCCCGGACCAGAAACATGGATCGATCCAGCCAGGTTGGACATCCCGGCTGAGGGACTGCCCAGTAGCCCACCACCGTTCCTCCTAATGAGTAACTCAAACCAGGAACCATACCTATCCAGGTTTAGTGAGGAACTAGAAACATATGCTCACGAAGTTATCAAGTCAGTTATGCCACCTGCAATGGACCAGTACAGAAGACAATTAGACCAACCTATCGCAGATGACGCTAGCCAGGGATGAATAACAGCCAGAAGTACCGACCTTGAAGAGGAACAAGCCACCTTCTTGGTATGCAAGGAAATAGAAAATAACCTAAGACAACAGATCATCAAAGGCTACCGAGGCCACCCCGTGTATGACAGACTACTGAGCGGTGGTTCAACAGATCTCAACCTCTACGAGGTCGACGATGGACTAGTATACTCACCAACCCGATACGGGTCTTGGTGCTTATAAATCCCTCACGGCTACACTAGGAATAAAGAGTCTCGATGGGAATACATCATAAGGCAGATCCATAACAATGGGTATCATAGCGCGAAAGGAAATCTCCCTTATGCCACTGGTAACTTCTTTTGGCCGCAAATGGGCAATGACTTCTGCCAGTATGTTGCATAATGTGACACATGCCAGATCAATAAACCACGACCGCAGCTACGGGAAGGTACTGCAAAAACACTCCTGATACCAGAAGAAGTCTTCGAATCTATTGCCATTGACTTTGCAGGACCCTGCAACAAATTGGATGGATACGACATGATCGTGGTAGTAATGGACAGGCTAAGCGTATGGACCTGGTTCATACTCACCAAAGTGACCAATTCAATGGAGCAAACCAATGCAGAATTAACCGAGCATGTATGCACCCAGCATGGGTACCCATACTCTATAGTTACCGATGCAGACCCAGGGTTCACTTCTAAATTCTGGCAACAATGGTGCAAGTCCCGAGGTATCGAACACCTCTGTGCTCAGCTAGGGCACCATGAGATGAATGGACAAGTAGAGCGACGAATCAGAGAATTGAAAACAGCAATGAGGAATATTATGAATAAGAGACAGAATAACTGGAAATCAACGCTAGCCGAAGCAGCGGCAAATATAAATGGATCATATACGGAAACCTACGGCTCCTCACCCTACACCATAGTATACGGAAAGGAATACCCAATGATGAAAATGCTCCGATTTGGGAAATCATCAGTACTAGCATCTGATGAATTCCTAAACAGGCACCCGGAGATGAGAAACCTAGTATTCCAAAACCTCCAATTGGCATCCTTTCGAACGACTTGGAGAGCAGCTAAATGACGTAGAGTACACAAACAGATCCCAAGTGGGGAACAGGTATTGGTATATGGAAGCCAATTTCCGACCCAATCAGGAAGGAGCAAGAAGCTAGAACCCATGTGGAAAGGCCTCTTTACGGTAATCAGATTTGATGAGTACACGGAAAACTACATGGTAAAAATAGATGTGAAAATATACCAGTACCTGGAAGGCACCTTCAGTGTAAGCTCAATAAGACCGTACCTGCCAAACAACAATACAAGGTTCCCAGGACACGCCCACGCGAAACCAGCACCGATACTACTAAATGAGTACTGAATGGGAAGTGGAAGAAGTCCTGGACCATTCACAATGATATGACAAGGACGAGTTCCTAATTCAGTGGAAGGAATATCCACCGAGCCAAAATAGTTGGGAATCAAGCGAGGAACTCAGAAACGCAACAGAATTAATCCACCAATGGTGGAATAACAATAAAGAAGGAGACCCACCAACAATACTCCAAGTAACCATGTGCTGGGCACCAACATTACCAGAAGTAAACAGATGGGAGTATACACTATAGACACCTAAGGGATTCTGGGCCGCGTACAGTGACGACGAATTTTCCCCTGAGAACGCAACAGAAGAGGACTCGGAATCACCCACACCTTCAGAAATCTAAGCGAGACCCACACACACCCCATACAAAACCTGCACACCTATAATATCACTACTGGAATATACACTCATGCTTACACAAAGCTACGCACCTGCATCCCCAGCCAGAGGCACCTAAAAGGTGTAGTTCGCACCAGCAACCAAAATACGAACCATCAAAACCTACTCCCCCACGACATTAGCCAACGTACCTTGAGTACTTCATCGAGCTGCCCCTTCCCCGCCCCTCTCTAAGTACCTATACTACCACAATACCTGTACCTCACCTACCATGTACAATTCGGACTTCACACGCCTTTGCGAAAAGCACTCTTCAAGTTACCTTTGGCGCAAAAATTTCAGACGCCTTGGTGAGACACCAACCCTTCAGAGACGAAAACCGATCTACATATTCTGTTGCCTGAGATGCAACCAGATGGACTGCATATTCACAAACGCTTGGTGGAAATCCCTGAAGCAATATTACAACAAGAGAAGCGCCCCAGCGTATTTTATGTTCTACACATGCAGGACCTGTGCCGGGCCGGACCTGGGAGAGGGATGTGTCGGAGGGCCGGCATGTTTTTACAACTGCCAATGCCAGTCAGTGTTTGAGGAGGACGATGAGCTCAGTGAGGCTTGAGCTTCTTTTCTTTCATTGTTTGGGTAATGTTTGTGAGGGAAGTTGTTTTTTATTTTTTTTTATTTTTGTAGTTGGGATTTTTTTTTGTTTTAGGAAATGTAACCAGAGCTGGTGCTCGGTTAAGTTATTTTATGTTTTGTTTTAAGTATTGGTTGATACTTAAGTTGTTTTATATTTTGTTTTAAGTATCGGTTGATACTTGATTATTTTTATATTTTGATTGAGTAAGAACATGAGTGATAATTCATGATTGTACTCAAACACATGTACTTAAAAAAACCACCATCTTCCACTTTGGAAATGGCAGACTTCGACAGACAGTATTTTTAATATACTCGGTTGAATGGTTATCTTTATTTTCCTATTACACCACCGAAGCCTCCCTTAGCGAGTCTAGAGTTGACAGTCTCGGGTAGACGTCACCTGTCTCCTATTGTACCTGACAGCGTGATTAGCACTCTGGCGTGAACACGTTACACTAATAGCATGATTCTTATGGTGGTGAGTGGGGTGCCGGAGGTAAGGGACAATGGGTAGTACCCATAGGTCCCGCCAGCATCACAGCTCTCTGAGCAAGTATCATAGGCCTTCTAACTTCGCAGTCAAGATATATGGAACTTAACTGGAAGACAGGTAATATCTACGAGTGTTTGCATATGTTATAGCACATGGGAAGAGAGTCATTTAGTTAGCTCTCCTGGGTGTCTCGACAGTTAGCCACTGGCGAGACTCCTATCCACAGAAGTTTTTACTCCGGCCGTTGTATTAGTAAATACCTCGCAGGAACTGATATATATATGGGAGATTACTACTAGAGTGCAGTGATACCTTAGGCCCTTTGGGCATGCAGTAATGGTGCCAGGCAACCCGTATGGAAAAGGGCATACTCAAGTTGGTTGGGGTAACCTGATAGGAGCGTTTTTGGTATAAGTCTGACTACTTAATAATTATATGAAAACTCTCCTACCCTGACACAATCAACAGCCTCTCGAGAAAAGACTTCAATTGAAATTAGTTTGTGCTTAATGATATTAAGTTTTACCATTTACTTTTATTTTTTATACTTTGGAAGAGCTGTGTTCAAGAGACTGGAAGGTTCGTACAGTCGTATCCATAGGATGCATCTTCCTCGCGCAGCCCCCATTACACCCTATCCCCAGAGGGCAGGTAACTGCACAAAATACACCCAACCAAAGGATGACTAACAAAGTTGGAAAAACAAACTCCTTCGCCAGCGGCCACACCAACCCACAGATTGTCTAGCAAGAAAAAATACAAAATACTCAGGTACTGCAAATCCAGAAGGAAACTAACCTGGGCAGGAGGGGCAGTATGGTGCCAGCTGGTAGGGGTAGCCATAAACAAGTGACCAGTAGATGGTGGATGAGAAGGAGGCTGCAAGACAACTGATGAGGAGGAGGAGAAGAGTGATTACAGCCCAAGCCGAGTACACAACTATCGGTAACCATGTTCGTGCCTGACTAGGCAGCCTCTGGGAAGCAGGGGGAAAGGATTGACCATAGGCCTGTTAGGTGTTCCTTCATACTGCAAACTGTAATCCCAGCCATCTGAAGTAAGGGCAAGAGACACAGGTGCCTGTGGACAACCTAGGCATAAAGCAAAGAAAGCCAAGAGGGGACAAAAGAGGGACAGTGGGAGCCCGAAGGGCCAAGGAAGGTACCTAGATACCCTGAAGGGTAAGTCAGAGGTGGGGGTAAGGGGCCCCCCAGGGGGGGGCAGAGGCAGGGTGGGGTTCAAGATGATTTCTCGTGGTGCTGAGATTTCAATTGCGAGGAAAATAGCAGAGAGGGTCCATGAGATAACTTAGGAGTGATTCTGTTCCTTATATACCCAAGTTCCAGTCATGTGCGCAGCCACCCAACCAAGGAAATATCTATGTGTCATACATAGTCGCAGGTGTGAGTCACACCAACTCATAACTGTGACCGTACAGGATTAGAGAGTCGTTCTAATTTTAACAGTTTGATCAAATGGAGGGCTACGTGTTTGATCTAGCATTAAGCATCATAAATTTCTAGCTACCGGGCTGGGAACAAAGCTGAAGAGATGTTTGGAAAGCCCATAATCATCATTTCTCGGCCTTCGCCCCCTGTCCTTGCAGTCTCTTATGTCCCGCACTCTGACCACCCTTCTCCACTGGACACACCACCCTTCTTCGCAGCGTAACTCTTCCGCACCCAGTCCGATACGATACCCCTGACTGGACAAAAATCCTCCTTGGGCTTCCTAAACACCGCTAATATACTCTTCTCCACTCACCAACCCACGCTCCTGCACACACTGGAACATACCGCATATAATACAATGTCTCCCTCCTCGCCGGTTCCGCCTTCCGCCATACAAGGTTAATACTACCGATGATCTGCCAATAAACCTTCAACCACATCCCTAATGGTAGCTTTGTTAGCTCGTCCCGGAGCAGGATTGTGGTGCCAATCCTTTATGGTGCCGTCCGCTATCACAGCAGGTCACTCGGTTAAACAAAACTCCAAGCCCTCCCACAATCGCCTAAGGAGGGGGTAGGAAAAAACTTCTTTTCTTTCTCTCTCTCTCTCTCACCCTCAATCGTGTGGAACTAAATAAACACAAAAACTGACCGGAAGAATAGGAGTGAATATTGACCCTAACGTCATTTACGGCGAAACCGCTTTTGACCTAGATCCCGCTCGGTCCTAATAGCGCAATATGGATCATGGTCCTCCAGGGTCATAGCACCTCCCCCGTGAAGACAACTATTAAATTCAATGCTTGAACTCCCTCCCAGCACTCCAAACCATTACCCAGTATAAACAAAAGAAATTGAACCAAAAAGAAACCAAAACCAGTGATGCAAAGGTCAAAGTTAATAATTCTGTAGTAGAGTAATCACTTCAACTACCCCCCCCCCACTACAGCCCATATCAGTACCCTGATCAAGCTCTAATGCTTCCATTTCCTCCCAGAGATCCTCCACATCACTAGTCAATGTGGCCTGACCAACAATTGTTGGAGATATCTCTGACTGGGTGGTGTCTGAGAGGTGTGATTTGCCAATGCGTTTGGTATTCGATGAGCTGAGCTGTAATTGATTGCGCTTTTTTGCCTGCCTAGTCGCCTTTTGAGCATCGACCCGCTCCCGGTGCTCACGCAACATCAGAATTGTTTCCGAAGTAACCACAGTAGCCTCTGTCAACTTGCAGCGGTCGGAAGTCTTTCCCTTTTTTTCTTTTCCCACCAAGGCTCTGTACTGTTTATGGGCCTCCTCCTCCAGTACCTTATCAGCAATTGTTTGTTGAAACCCTGCTGTGAGGCTAGAAAGAATTGATTTAAGCTGTTTGGAGGAGGGGGTATCGCGAGTTACTAAGGAGTAGGCAGTTCGTGTTGCACGACTAACGGCGCGTGGGGTTTTTGGAATATGGGAGTGGTGGTTACCAGCAACTGCCGGAGGATGGAGCTTTCCGCTGGGTGGCTCCTTTCGCTTCACTGCTCCGAGTACCCGACGGGGATTGAAAGGAATTATTCCTACCGCTTCCCAAGCACTCTGAATATTGCATGAGGTGAACCCTAATTGTCTAGCCGGCATCAAGATCCTATAAAATAAGTAATTAGTTTCTGAAAGAGTAGAAGTTGGAAGTATTAAATATATTGGAAATACTAACGGCAAAAATTCTCCCTTATTCATACCCGCATGGCCCTTCTGCACAAATTCATCCAGACTATTCCCATAATGTCTCTGTAAGGGACTGAAGAGTCCCACATCCAATGGCTGCAGCAGGTGGGTGGAGTGAGCTGGAAGGCAGAACGGAATAATCTTCACATTATGGCAATAATCAAAAAATTGCCAATTGAAATGTGATGTATGCCCATCTAATATCAGTAGACGGTATCTATTTCCAGCACTATATAGTTCATACAGATTTGAGTAGTTAGTTCAATATGATGTAATTTTCTTAGTAGTAAATAGTTACCTCTCCCGTGTTTTATGGTCAAAAACCTCCTCTAACCACCTCATTCCTAACCCCTCATTACTCCAGCCCTTTTCTGAAACCCCAAATACTGCTAGATCCTTTTTTTTTAGCTTTGAATATGAGCCCATATAATGGGCTTGGCCTTTATTGATGATCATAGGGCGAAGAGCTGAGCCATCACCAGAGACACACTCAATAACCGTTACCCACTCCCGTAACCCATCCTGTACCAAATTTGTTGTCCTCCTCCCCTTTTTACAAATGACCTTACACCGTAATGCTACCCCCATCATGAACCCTTTCTCATCCATATTGTAGATATTGGACGGTAAAATATCATAAAACTTCATTAAATGTTGTAACTAGATTCTCGATTAATATCCTATTACTAGCAGGATAGAAGATAGTCTGACCTTCAAGTTGTTGAAGTAATCTGTTATGACTCACGGATCACTAGCAAGAGCCCTTTGGCGATCTATGTGAGTACTTAACTTGGCCGCAAGCTGGGGGTGGCAGCTGAGAAACCTTGACATCCAATGCTTTCCCAATACATGATGATTTAGCCTTCACGATACAATGGCCTGGGCCATCTCCTTGACTAGTGACATCTTTGCTGGATGTCCCCACTCATCCAAACGCTCACACCATCGAACTACCAAATTCTCCTTGTAAGGTGTTAAAACCTGCAATCTCTGATGCCCACCTACCCGAGATTCCGCCCCCTTCAGCCTACCCCTCAAGGTTGAATATGCAATACCATACTTCTCAGCCGTACCCTTGATTGACACTTCTGAGCTCTCATTGTAGAACTTAACAGCCGCCGGAAGCAAAGCTTCTTTTTCGTCCTTCTGCAGCTTGTTGATTGGCGCCATCAGTGTGAATTTCTTGAGGATCCCATAATATACGCGACCGGGGCGGTTGTTTTTGTTGTGTGCGGGGTAAGTGTTTTACCTCATCTTGGCGCCGAGCCGGATCTAGCTACCGAGCGGTTTCCCAGTCAACGACGTTAAAGCAGTCAAAGTCTCGCTCTCCCCCACCAGGTAAGTCATCACTTGAGCACAAACAACAAACTAACAAAATTAGGGCCCCTCCAGAATCCTGCTTTCCTTATTGCCCTCTGTCCTGCCACACAGCCTCCCACTGCCGTTCCGGCACCCGTTCCCCCGTCCACTCCAGCCGTCTATCACGGCTCTACATACGACCTCGGGCTTCCTCCCAGCGCACCGTACCACTCCCATTCCTCCGATCCACGCCCGGAAGCCAAAATTTCGGCCACGCACGCCTGAGCGAATAAACCAAGGGACTACGGAAGACAAGGAAGGAAGGAAGGAAGGAAAGGCAAGGAATGGAAGAGGGGCGGGGACTCGGATGAGCATGCCTCGTAGCATGCTGGGATTCCCAACAAATGCCGCGCCGCCGAATATTTCAGCAGCACCCAGGAAAATGGTTCGCCATTCTTATGCGACACCTAGACGATGTCGCCTGATCAGATCTCTTGAGGGTTGTGCCAGGAGAAGTGCTCTGCACGGGAACTACTCCGATCTATGGCTCTGATTTGTGCCGCCGTGAGAACGGATCTTAGGTTTTTTATTGGTGGCTGGAGGGGTGGAGTGTAGGCTCTTGTGAGGCGGCGCAAGGGGAAGGTGCCCCCGGACCTTGCACTAGTCTACTTATGGTTCAGTTTCCTCACCCAACTCCGCATCTGGTCAAGTGCAACAAAAGCTGTGTTTGGGTGACTGATATCATAAAATTTACGATACATCATAAGGCTTACTGATGGCGCAGGATGCAGAAAACCCCCGCGAACAATGGAACTCCACCTACTATCAGGACTTCCCGCTCGGTCAAATCCTCGGCGCGCCCAACCCCACTAGCAGGGGGGGGCGATGAAGGGGCATGAGGAAGTCGTGACGGTGCTGCTCGAGAGGAAGGCTGTTGCCACTGACACTCAGGATCAGGCCCAGTGGACGCCGCTGGGGTGGGCTGCCGCCAACGGACATAAGCGGGAGGTGGAGCGGCTTCCCAAAACGGAAGGTGTCAACCGCAGAAGACGGGATGCAAGCGGATAGACCTTGCTCGCCTGGGCTCCGCACAATGGACACGAGGGGGCGGTAAGGATACTGCTGGAAGGGAAAGGCGTCACCCCCACAGGGTGTGACATGCATGGCCGGACATCGATCATGCTGGCCGCCCTGACGGGACAGGAGGGGGTAGTGCGGATACTGATGGAGCGTGAGGGTGTCGATCTCAACGGGAGTGGTATCTGCGGCGACACGCCACTCCTGTTCGCTGCGGGCATGGGGCAAGAGGGGGTTGTGCAGCTGCTGCTTGAGCGGGAGAACGTCAGGCCTGATATTTCTGACACCTTCTCGCGGACTTCGTTAATGTGGTCAGTGCGCAGTGGATGTGTAGGGGGAGTGGGGAATCTGCTCGGTGGGAAAGGTGTCGGCCCCGGGGGATGAGGCAGGGGGGGGTGGGCGGCGCTCGTGTTCGGTGTGAACGAGGAGCATTTGGAAGTAGTCCGCTTGCTTCTCGGCAGTGAAAATATCAATCCCGACACTTCCAACAACATGGGCAGGACACCGCTACCGTCGAACACCGAAAGCCAGCACCCCAAGACAGCCGGGCCACTACAGGCCTACAAACCTGTGGACGCCAGTACGGCTTGATATTGTGGAGGGAGGGGGACCTATTGCAGATGCCTTGAAGGTCGCCGACCCCCCTCCTCGCCTAGCCTCCTTCGGCACGGTATACAGCACATCTCCCAGGCACCCCGGACCTTCCTTTCCTTTGGGGCTCGGACTAGGGGCACGATGGCGGATATCGGCGCCCCCCAGTTCTGGTATGACAGTTGGAATTGCTAGTCTCTTATATCTTGGTGGGCTTTTTTTTCATTTTTTTTCCTCCCTACCAGAGGGGGAGATATATTCCCTCAACCCCCATGAGATCCCAAATGTAAGGGAAATCAACCAAATTTATTAGAGTAAACCCCGCTGTACCCTACACTCCTGTTCACAGTGTTCTCTTAGTGTTCCCAATGTCTCCCCAATGCCACAGGAAAGCGGCGGAAGCTATTGACTGGGTGAGAGGATAGCAGTAGAGCAAAAATAGATATGAAAATCTCTTATGGAACCTACCGTTACAGAATTTTTCCAAAAACAGCGTCATTGGAAAAAGGTATCCTCCGCGCCTCACCATGATACAATATCTACCGCTGGAGCTGATGGGGTACTATAACTGAGGTTCTATTGTACGTTAGCAAAAGTAAGCGAACATGACAACAACCATAATTAATTTTTTAACAAAACTAAAGTCCCTAGTAACAATCCCCCTTCTACGGCGGCTTATAGCGACCGCAACCGCCACAACACGAAATCGTAAAACTTAAAATTTGATAACTGAAAAAGTCACTAAAGCATGACAAGGTTGAAAAATTAGAAGGAAAAGGAAAACAGGAAAGAAAAAAGGCGCATATTGGTAGAATACGGAAAAAACTAAGCAAGAGAGGTTCACGAGTTCAAGTGAGTAACAGGTGAGAAGAAAGAACCAAGCCAGTCCACGTTTCATAAATGAAAATAGATTTTAAAAATATACAGTATCGGTCTCATCTTCGCCTACAATAGATAGAGTGGGAACGGTAGTGAGATAGTTTGCAATGGGGGGTGTCCAATTATATCTGCCTTCGGGAGGATGACAGCGTGGTAGTTGAAAACCACAATCGAAGACCTCTTTATAGAGTATTGACCGAAGCTGAATGTAGATGTAAATATGTTTAGGAGTACCATCCGGCCTGATATCTTGTAGTTTGAATTTATCCAAACCTGAATCAATTCTGTTGAGCCGCCTCATACACCAATCCCGAGTTATAGCTAGTAGATACTCATCAGGATCTATAGGATAGGCGAGTAAGTATCCGTCTGAAAAGACATGAAGTGTCAGGAAACCGGGAGTGTTAGAGTGATGGTATCTTATTCTTGGAATATACTACTGATGTAATTATAGTCTTAGGTAATGAAACGAAACAGAGTAACTTACCCCAAGTGCTTACTTCTTCCTGAAGCATTCTAAGTGTATCATGGTCAGGCAAAACTCCATAATCATCAACACCAGGAGGCGGTGTAAAGTAGAGAACTGAAGGCTTTCCTGTAGGTAAATTAGGTCTCTGCTTTTTCTGGGAGCGAATCCTATGATTATTCCATAAGTGAACGAAGTTGTAAATTTCATCTCGTACAAGGGGAAAGTAGACATAAAGTAAGACTATGCGGTAGGGTTCTGAATCCGTATACAGCCCATTGCTCCCGAAGTCATCGAAATATTGCTAGCAATAGAGTTTTAAATTAGAGACTATTCAAACTATTTAACTGTATAGGGAAATATGCAGTCATTCATACCTTCCAGGCCAGTGTTTGGCTCCGGCTCATATGCCGCCACCATGCCTCAATACGTTGGTTGAGGGTAGAAGTACCATACCACCAGACATCATGGAATGGGCAGCTAGGACAGATTGCTTGATGCAGGCGCCAGTGAGCACTTGCCATCATCATTGTTTCGGTACCCCTATCCGAGCGAATTGAGTGTGGTAATAACCTCGTACTTGCTACAACTTGCAGGTATTGTCTAAGGCAGGAGATACCGGTATGGGTAGAAATTCCAACATAGATCCACGGAATATACCTATTGGCCATTGCAGATTAGTCTATTTGTAAGTCAATTGGTTTGCATTTAGTGCGAGGGTAACCGGTCGGTGAGAATTTACCCACTGTTGGGGGGCTAATGGACACTAATTACGCTAGTGGAAATGCCAAGATAGATTGATACCTAATCGGACATAGCTCTCACTGTACTAGGCCAATCATGCAACAGAGGAGTAGTAGCTTAGAATCACGTACCTAGAAAAAGTATCAATTCCTGCATATATCTCGATTCCATACATACTCAGTTTATGATGACCATCAATAGACCAGAAAAAGTTAGGCCCGGGGACACTGAAGGCTCCACGGGGCTGGGTAGTAAGATGGAGACGGCGACTAGCAACTCCAGCAGGATCAATATCTTTGAGAATCTTAAACATGCGATCGCGTACAACTGGCATTCCTGCTTGCTTAATGCACTGATAGGTATATTGTCTACTGTATAGTGTAGTATGACCACTAGTTAGAAGGGTTTCTGTTGAACATTGACTGTTTTTGGCTGCTCACCACATAGTACGAAACTGTTCACCGACAACTACGACAACCACTACAAGCGTTTATTGTGGTTTCACTACCTTAGCCTCGAACACATCTTGAGACCGAACCCGCATATCCAGGTCAACCACATCAAACACTAGCTTGTCTCCAAATGAAACGCAACAACGTCTGCCTTTATCGAAGAGCAAGATCCTTGGCTTCTACCCATTCTTATCCTCGGTACGAGGGTTTGTTATACCCGCGGTTACTTACCTCTCACCTCGGAAGCAACTCGGATAAGCACCGGTAGGATCTTGTGGCAGATGGATTGGTAGGAAGGTTCTGTGGAATGAGGAAACACGTCAAAGAAGAAGGTTCTACTTTGTGGAGCATATAAGGAAGCTGGTTCTTCTCTTTATTTCTTTTGGTTTTATTAAGTAGATACTTCAGCCATCCTCCGCGTCATCTCCTATCTCTATTCAGTCATTCGTTTCTTAGTCTTTTATCTTTTCGAACTTTGTTCTCTTTAAAAGCTTCTCAGTCGTTATATTCATTTGTATCAATAAAAGTCTTGCGTCGTTCGGTCATCAAGGATTGGATCCGCTGTGCCCCACCACCGCCTTTATTGCTCAAAAGGTTATGAGCCCGGGGCTCTACAATACTGACACCACATATCGAAAAGACGAAGACGTTTCTACTTCGAAGAATGTCTGCCGGAATGAACGAATATAAGCTATTGGCTGGAACCGGGATTCGACCCCTTTCCCGAGGCACTGAATACCGCGAATGGAAATTGGCCGTGATCAATATCCTAGCAGAGAAAGGCTA
This sequence comes from Tuber aestivum, assembly GCA_900010015.1. Classification (NCBI taxonomy): domain Eukaryota; kingdom Fungi; phylum Ascomycota; class Pezizomycetes; order Pezizales; family Tuberaceae; genus Tuber; species Tuber aestivum. The sequence continues at coordinate 162,357 of LN890993.1, read as the reverse complement.
TTGGAACCTGGTCTCTCAGCCTCAGTCAGCAGATTGTACAGACCACGCGATTCAGGAAAAGTGTAACGACCCTACGATA
>LN890993.1:128140-160434 GCA_900010015.1 Tuber aestivum | reverse complement strand
GGCTGTTAGACAGCAATCATCGGGAACTCTATGCCACCGAACGCGACCCACACAAACTTTGGACCAAGCTTGAAGGTCGATATGCGGGTAAAGATCAAGCCAGGATTTGGTACTTACGTGGTGAGGTTTCCCAAGTAAAGTACAAAGATGAGCCAATGGTTGACTACATTGCAAAGCTGGAGAAGCTTTTCAATCAGCTTGCCGGTGCAGGAGAGAAGCAGAATGAGAAGGATAAGCTATACATTCTTCTGTCCAACCTTCCCCTCCAATACCATCCCTTCCGTACAGCTATATCGAATAGCCCCAACTTCGACGATATTACCTACGAAGATGTTTGCGATCGCCTAATTCTAGAACATCAGCAACTCACGGGAGAGGAAGGAAAGCCACTGGGTGGCTCAGCAACGGCGGGTTCGAGTGGAGCATTTTTCTCTACACGGAGTACACAAGGAAGGGGACGTGGACGTGGCAGACCTTTCGGTAACTCAAGTCAGTCTAGGACTGGACCAAGACAAGGAAGGGGAGAAAGAAAAAATCTATCTGGTAGAGTGGACAAGGATAGTTGCCTTTATTGTCATGAGAAAGGCCATTGGGCTAGAAACTGCCCTGCAAAGGCAGAAGATGGAGTGAAAGGAGCCAGAGAGGCACAAGGAAAAGGGATTCGAGCATGGACAGCCAGGGCAGCCGAACCCGCAACCTCAAAGGAAGGAACTTGGATACTTGACTCCGGTGCCACACATCATATGTGTGCAGAGAGAACCCTATTTCGAGACTTCAAATCCTATAGCGCACCAATCAGTATTGCAAACGGAGGAACGATCGAGGCTACCGGAATTGGGAAAATTCAGATTGAGGTCGAAAGCGCGAGTGGTCATCGAACTCCTATCTACTTACGTGAGGTACTCTATGTCCCCGGACTTGGCCCAAACAACTTGGTATCCGTACGGTGTATCCAGAAAGCAGGAGCGACCGTAGTTTTTGGAGGATCCGGTAGGATCAACGTCACAGTCCTCATGGATGGAAAGGAGGTAGCTGTAGCTAGACTGCAGTCTAATTCCTACGTACTATTAGTACCGAGAGTGTTTGACAATAGGAACGAGCCCAACTTCATATCAGCAAACCATGCAGAGTCCCCAAAAGTTTCTGGAACACTAATGGATTGGCATGAGCGTCTGGGACATCTAGGATTTGAGGATGTCAAGCGGTTAGCAAAAACGATACCCGGTATGTCAATCGAAGGACCATCAGATAATCCTTCCTGCGAACCCTGTCAGTTAGCAAAGCAGACACGAAAACCAAACTCCGATCCAGCTACCCACCGTGCAACCCGACCGCTCCAACTCATTCATAGTGACATTGCCGGACCAATGGCTACAACCTCACTCGGGGGAGCCAAGTATTTTCTAATCTTCGTTGACGACTATTCCCGATTTACCACGATCTATACGATAAAACACAAGTCAGAGGCTATTGCATGCTTTAAGCGGTTTAAGGCTCAAGTTGAGAATCAACAGAATCAACGGATTCAGAGATTCCGGAGTGATGGGGGAGGGGAGTATACCAGTAATTCGTTCACCCAGGTATTGCATGATGCAGGCATAATTCGGGAACAAACAGCAGCGTACAGCCCAGAACAAAACGGTGTTTCTGAGAGGGCTAACCGGACCATCATCGGAAGAGCAAAAGCGATCCTCTTTGCAGTGGGTCTAAAGGATGAGATGTGGGGAGAAGCGGTTCACACCGCAGTGTTTCTGAAAAATCGAAGTCCCACAAGTGCGCTGAAGCGAAGCATGATGCCATTGCAAGCATTTACCGGCGAAACACCAAAGATATTAGCTCTGTTTCCATTTGGTGCGAAAGGATACAAACATGTCCCCAAGGAACTAAGGACTAAGTGGGAGCCAAACAGTGTTCCTTGCGTGTTTGTGGGCTATGCTGGAACCAATCAGTACCAAGTATTGATCGATCGAAAAGTTCATATCACGCGAGATCTTAACTTGGTTAAAGCATCTCCCAAGTCCACAACAAATCCCTACCCGAAAGAGTTCATAGAAGTCGAAACCTCCGATGAGGATAGTGACGACACTGCTACCTCAGCTTCTGATAGTGAAAAGCCAACCACTACAACCCCGCAACCTATTGAGGCTGAAAGTCCACCACCAATCCCCCAAACCCCAGAGCGCATACAGACCCCTGGTGATTTTCCGGTTGATACACCTCTTGATACCATTCACGTATATCCACGGGAACCCCAACCACAAGAACCTGTCTACGCCCAACGCCCAAAGAGAGTAAATGCAGGAAAATTCACTTCGACTCGTTTTCACGACGAATCTTTTTCCCGCCTTGCAATTCGACAAACTTCTCCGACCGCAACCGATTTCCACGCCCTGCAAGCAATCAGTATTGCCGAACCAACAACCTATACGGAAGCCATTACCGGACCAAAAAAGGAACAGTGGAAATCAGCGATAGAGGAAGAACTTACTTCCTTGCGGGAAAACGATACATGGGTCATTACCCAACTACCAATTGACCGAGTACCCGTGAAGTGCAAATGGGTCTTCCGAGAGAAGAAGGGAGCTGAAGGAGAAACTGTTAGGTATAAAGCACGATTAGTGGCAAAAGGATTTACTCAACAGTATGGTATTGACTACTTAGAAACCTATGCTCCGGTTGTAAAGCTGGGATCACTTCGGATCCTATTAGCTATCGCAGCATGCTACAATTACGAAATCCATCATGGCGACATCAAAAACGCATACCTGCAAGGACAGCTTGACGAAGAAATCTATATGGAGATACCGGAAGGAGTTACTACACCTATACCAGAGGTACAGCCCAAGAAACCAGTGTGTCGCCTTCTTCGTGGACTTTATGGCTTAAAGCAGTCAGGCAGGATCTGGAACAAGGCATGGAACGAGTTTCTAGTTGGACCGTGCAACTTCCAGCGATCGATGGTTGACCATGCAGTATACTATCGGATCGGATCTCGGAACACACCATTATGGACCATCATATGGGTCGACGATGTACTTTGGATAGGTACAGCAGAAGATATTCGAGAAGCAAAACTGGAGCTGGCACAACGATTTCCTTTAAAGGATCTTGGAGCGGCACATTTCTTCTTAGGTATGAAGATTGTTCGCCAGCCTCAGCAGCACAAAATCATTCTGGTTCAGGACCAGTACATCGAGATCATACTTCAACGTTTCGGTTTCAACAATTCCTATACCGTTTCGACACCGATAGAACCAGGAGCACAACTTGTTAGTCGACTTCCGGAAGAGGGCGGGACGGATGAGACCTTATACCGAAGTATATTGGGAAGTGTTATGTATTTGATGCTTTGCACGAGACCAGATTTAGCTTACGCTGTTGGAACCCTAAGCAAATTTAGTTCCAACCCAACTGTACAGCACATGAATGCGGTGAAGCGACTCCTCCGGTATATCAGCAAGACTAGAACCTATGGCCTACATTTCGGACCTTTCGATCCACAATCCTGCCCTATACCTTTCGTTTTCAGTGATGCCGATTGGGCAGGTGACCGCGGGACAAGAAGAAGTACTGGAGCCTACGTTTGTACAATTTCTACAAATCAACCGAACTCACCACATACAGCAATCTCGTGGTCCAGTAAACAGCAATCAAGCGTGGCCCTCTCTTCGACTGAAGCAGAGTATATGGCTCTTACACAAGCATGTAAGGAAGCTTTATGGGTAAAGCGTTTTATGGCAGAGATCCATGAAATCACGGGACAAGACAACGCCGGTGGGCCAATCACAATCTTTGCTGATAATCAAGGAAGTATGGCTCTTGCCAAGAATCCTGAGTTCCACAGCCGTACGAAACACATCAGCATCCAACAGCACTTTATTCGTGAAAAGGTGGAAGAGGATGAAGTACACCTGGAATACCTCTCTACTACCGATATGATAGCCGACTTACTTACCAAGGCATTGCCACGTGAGAAGGTGGAAAGATTTCGACATCAGATGGGAATCTATGAAGTATAGGAGGACGGCGGTAGACTCAGGAACGAGTGGGAGATTTTTTTATTATTACTTTCCTTGATTAAAATTTCCTTACTTTTCTTAAAGGGTTCTTTTACAGTTTTTTTTTGAAGGGAAATTGGAAATTTCGAATATGTGGATTCGCAGAGTGGGAGTGTTGAACATTGACTGTTTTTGGCTGCTCACCACATAGTACGAAACTGTTTACCGACAACTACGACAACCACTACAAGCGTTTATTGTGGTTTCACTACCTTAGCCTCGAACACATCTTGAGACCGAACCCGCATATCCAGGTCAACCACATCAAACACTAGCTTGTCTCCAAATGAAACGCAACAACGTCTGCCTTTATCGAAGAGCAAGATCCTTGGCTTCTACCCATTCTTATTCTCGGTACGAGGGTTTGTTATACCCGCGGTTACTTACCTCTCACCTCGCAAGCAACTCGGATAAGCACCGGTAGGATCTTGTGGCAGATGGATTGGTAGGAAGGTTCTGTGGAATGAGGAAACACGTCAAAGAAGAAGGTTCTACTTTGTGGAGCATATAAGGAAGCTGGTTCTTCTCTTTATTTCTTTTGGTTTTATTAAGTAGATACTTCAGCCATCCTCCGCGTCATCTCCTATCTCTATTCAGTCATTCGTTTCTTAGTCTTTTATCTTTTCGAACTTTGTTCTCTTTAAAAGCTTCTCAGTCGTTATATTCATTTGTATCAATAAAAGTCTTGCGTCGTTCGGTCATCAAGGATTGGATCCGCTGTGCCCCACCACCGCCTTTATTGCTCAAAAGTTTCGAGCATACTGTGGATAGCAGCATTATGTGAGTCAAAATCTTTCTCATTAAAGCGTCGTCGTATGCCTAAAGCCAGGCGAATACGCCCTAACCTTAAGCACCTAATATTAGCGTCTTTCAATATCTAAACTAGAGGAGAAGGGGCTTGCTTAACCAGTGTTTAACATACATCCGTAAACCTATTGTATATCCTTCTCGGACTAGGAATCCCAGCATTTCCTTATCATTGAGACCCATATCGTAGAAAAGAACCCAGAGGCGGGAAATTAGTTGTGGGTCGTTTACCCAGGTTTGACCATGCTTACAAAACTTCCATGCATGCAGGCTACGCTCTAGGGACCGTACACTTAGTGTAACCCACTGGTCACCCTGTAATTCTATATTCAATTAATCAATTGTGCTAGGTCAGAATCGCTTACTGCCACCTTTCCGGAAGGAATTTATACTTTCCTGCTCTATGTGCTGGCTGTTATTCTGAACATGATGTGCATGAAGTAGCTGATATGTTGCCTGCACTGTACAATTTTCAAAAATGTACCAGAACCAGATTAGCTCCTTGTAGTTTTCCATTGATATGGTTTAATGAACCAATTGTTAGGAGCCATGGTATGTGATGTCGAGACGGGGTAGACCAAAGCGAAAAATGGGTGTAGACCGTGTTGTAATTAACTATGCTTTTGAAATTCATGGACAGACTCTTCCTCCCTTTTAATAAAGGTGCTGCAGGCACTTGGGGAATACTTTCGTACTAGGATTTGTGCACACTATTTCTCTGATATCCTGTTTACCAGTTTTTACTCTCACAAACAGCTTCGCAGATTATCCTTCAATTGCTTACATACCTCCTTGAGATATATTGAGAAGGCTTTGACTTCCTCAATTATGGACTCTACGGACCCTCAAGGTCAGAACAGAACTCTGTTAACCTCCCCCTCTTGCTTATTTGTGCACTACAGCCCCTCATGGACCTCATCCTACCACACAATGGGAATGTCCAGCACACTATGTAACCAATCACAAGCATCAGGATGGCAGACCATTATGTCGGTATTGTGAGTGCTGGAATCCGGCCCCTTTTCCTGATGGCACTCTACCCGTACCTCCTACCGCAGTTAGTAGGACTACCTCCTTGTCTACCACCTTGAGAAACAATGACCGTACACCTTTACCAGCACTGGTACAGCAACCCTCACTACCATCAAACATCTCCGGATTGTATAGCCACTATAATCTCCCACCTGCACCTGAAACTATTCGTACTGGAAGCTCTATTCATGATCATCCTCCTGTGCCCTCTTTATTTAATCCCTTCTCTGAACAAAAATGCATTCTAACACCATATAGAAAATATCGTTTCCTTTATCGACTACAAGTTCCACACAGTATTCACATCGCTTTCCCAGCCTGCAAGATAATTCCGTACGGGTAGAACAGGCACAACTAACTTTCAGAAAGTGGGCCAAGCCTCCTGCCCAACATCCATCCCATATCTCTGATTGAGCCATCCTATCCCATAATCCCCATGCCCTCTTACAGTCTCGCAGCAGTTTCTATTCCGTTCCTGGAAAACCCAAACTCTCAGCCTTAGAGGTCGAACCTACCCCAATCGCACAATGGCAATTGCAAATTGTTTGTGGGCCTGGACATGATCACCACAATCTGGAATCCCAAAGACCCAGAATCAGATTTAAGGCTTTTGAATTAATTGGGGAACAGATATGGCGTCCGACTCCTAGTGTACTAGATGAAGAGGTACGATGCCTAGTATCTGGTACAAGTCTTGAATGGGCGAACTTCCTACGCTTTCGGGTATTAGAGGAAACCACCCCCTGGGAACACTAGTATCAACTGTATTCCAAAGAGCACTTTAGAAGAAAGCCACTCATGTGTGATTGTTATATCACGCATGGTTGGAACAAGCAGTCCAAAACTCCAATCTGGCTTCCACGTGAGGTCCGCAACCCAGGAACCTTATATCCTGTAGTCTACAACTGGTTCCCCTCTTTTAAGGACAAAGTAACCATTGTCTTTGAATTTATTAATAAAGATCAGAGGAGCGGGCATGTAACTATTGCAGAGCAGTTTCGGAATCTTAGTGTTGAACCATCTGATCATGAATCCTCTGAAATTCTCACTTCTGATCCCCCTTCTTCCATACCTCTATCTAACCTATATTCCTCCTCATCAATGAATTCTTCACCTCCGCTTTGTACAACCTCCGTTGAACATATTGCAGGACCAGTAACATATTCTCCTTCACCCCCGGGGTCCACCTCCAACTCTGAGTTTCTATCCATCAAAGATATGCTTGCAGTCTCCAGCTGCCCTCCACCGTGTTCCTCAGCCATATTACCCTCTATTAGTTTACGTTCTCGGAAGTCACTGGCAGATCTATCATCCTCACCCCTTTCGACTATACCTGATACCCCTCCAAGGCCTTCTCCTCTCACAATCTCTTCTCCAATTAATCCAATTTCTACCCTTCCTCTTTGCACTGTCTCTAAGGTTTGAAATCCTTTCTATGTCTTTATCTTTCAAAAGCCGTCTATCTTGAGATTCATGCTAAATTATAAACAGCGTAATCGCATCCAGGTCACCAGTTCTTCACCCCCCCAAGTTCTACCCCCTTCTCAATTGGAAGTCCCTACTTTACACGTCTTGCAGCCAAGAGAAGGCCGCGAGCCGGCTGCCAAACGAATCCGCTCTGGTGGAGAATTAAATGAGAAATGATTCTCCTTTTTACTTTTCTCCTTCTCTTTCTTTTTTAACTTCTTCCTAGCCTATGGGTATCAACCCTCGGAGGTCATTCTTCATTACTCATTCGGTCTTGGCCTAATATTTTTTTTCTCTAGTTTGCGGAATATGGATTCTGCCACCAATTGGTTCCTTTTTCTCATCCTCTCTCCCTGCCCCCTTAATTTTTATCCTATGATAAATTGGTTCATGAACTCCCTTATTACTTACGTACTTTCAATTATTATGTGATCTTTTTTTAAAAATATATTTTGGAAGTTTTGGTTTTCAAGATCTGTGGGTCGTGGCAGTTGTGGTTACTATTGGCCGCCATACCCTTCTTTAATCCTGAGCAATATGGCCAGGCTCAGAGAGATATTTGCATATATTTAGAGCACAAATAAAACTGTTTCATATAAAATTAAAATTTATACAATGAATTTCTGGCTCTACTCATGTAGGTAAAAATAAATGAAAGAGTTTGGAAGTGGAAAGTATATCCCTACTTGTAAATACTTTCAATTACAACACATGAGTCAATTGCAACTGAGTTACGTACTCTACATGGTGGGATGAACTGCTTCTGGTCTATTTAGCCATAGTAGGAATTTGTTAGGTTGGTGGGAGGTATTCAGACTAGAAGTCACTTTACTAACAAACATGATTTTAAAATCTCCCCACTCCAAGTAAATCAAATATCGAGCAATTTTAGCAATAGAGAACTGGTGTCCTCTCTTCCTGTCTAGAGTCAGAAAAATTATTTTTATTTTTTTCAAATATTCTTGGTTGAGTAGAAAAGGTTAATAGAAATACTTTTGGTCCAGTATTTGTGCTTGGTGTGTTGCTATGTTCGCTTACTTTTGCTAACATACAATATCTTGCAAGCTCCGAAAGTTGTGGAGCCAAGTGTGTCGTGCCCAAGCACAGTATGGTACACCATGTCATATCGCGATCCCAGTCGACCGGGTCGATCGCATCACAATACAGGTCAAGAGTTCCAACCGGGGCACATCGATCTAAACGAAAAAAAGGGGGAGGGGAAAGAGAAAGGAGAAAAGAAAAGAAAAGAAAAAACGGAACCCCCCAAGTCAAACCCCCGCTGTAGATACTCTACCAGTGTTATACGTATAGCATGGTATATGCAATCTCCAGAACAGCCAGACATCACTCACCCTACTAACAACCTGGTAATAGATTCATAAGCAGACCCACCTCTCCCGCCTTTCCGCTGCCTTACCCCCCGCCCGCCCCCTTCATAAGTAACATGCTATAATACCACATGCTCTACCGCTCCAACAATCATACCCCTTCTTGATCCCGCCGCTCTCCATCTCGTGATGCATACCTGTACATTTACGTGTGTTGCCGACAGGGCGTGACACGGTTAATTTGTCTACAGGTGAGGTTATTCTCCCTGCATCGGGTGTCGTTGGATGATGGTATCCGGGTTCAGTCAACGATCTTAATGTCTACCCACTAATTTACTTACCCGACCCGCATCCTCTACTATTTTCCCGGTAGGGAACTTATGCTTCCGCGATGATTATTGTGTTTGGGTGGTTTGGCCGCGAAATCCTCTTCAGAGGACCGGTCAAAGGAGGGGGTCATGGATAGATGTATGGGTTTGTTGTGGCGGAGTGCAGTGAGGTATCATACCGCACCCTAAGAAAGGTTTGCCTTAATCGGGATGGCTTTTGTTGAGGCATTCATTGGCGTAATCTCGAGATTTCTGGGAGGCCTGTGAGAGCTTTGTGAATACATTAGCAACGCTACTTGCCTGGAATTACGTATGTATAGAGTAGTATTGGTATTTCCCCCCTTCCATAGAAATTAATTGAAGGATAGCACATCGTTTGCCCCAAATCCCCCTTCCTCACGATCCTTTTGTTTTAACCAATGCATTAGAAAACAAAAGAGAGGGAGGCAGAGAAAAAACGGTTCACCATTGTCACAAAGTTGACCAAATCAGTGCCCAAACATTACCAACATCACCACCATCATGGCGGTGAGAAAATAAAGATTTCCTCTTCAATGTTAATCAAGAACAACCTTCCCATTTTCGTCCACAAGCCTTCTATCCTTGCCCCCATCCCCCATCCTCCCACCCCCAGTGTTTTCATTAAGCCCCGTTAACGGTGGTCCACAGCACTCATTCTGTATACCGGGGAATCGCACAGCCGCGGATCGGGTGCCCAAGCGTTGACAGGAAGGAGATTTATCTACTTGATGGTTGGGGGGGGGGTGAGGTGAATGGGTTGGAAAGGGCGAATATCTACCATTAAAGAGTATGCTCCCGCCATTGGCAGGTCTCTGTCCTGGCCGCCCCAAGGATTGACCACTCCTTCCTCTAGGGGCTGTGGCCTTCAGGCCCGGCCGGATTTGAGGGGAGATAGTTTCGCCCAGACTTGCCTGGGGGGTCCTGCAATTGCCGGGCGTCAAGAGATTTGCTGGAGGCCACATATAGGGCTTGGTCAGCCTGGTCGGCAGCGGGCTGCTGCACTTGGGAGATTAATGTTTGGCATTTACGCTGGTGGTAGAGTTCCTATGCAGTGTCAGCACGGGGCCTCTTATAGGGAATGGCAAATGTGAGTGGTGAGTACCTGTATTTGTGCTAGCTCCCTCACTTTCTCTCTCCATCCCTGCACCAACTCATGATTCTTCCTTACTTTATCCTCAACAAGCCCCATTCCACCGCTTTTGTTACGCGGCGCTGATATTTCACCATCAGCACCGCGAACAATCTTCTCGTTCTCCCCTCGAATCTCAGATTCCCGTGTTCATAAGGGTTTTGCAACATGGTCCTGAAAGCAAAGTCTAGACCATGGTCAATGCCTCACCTGAGAATGGGAAAGGGCTAACGCCGATATTTACTTGCCCACTGGATAGGTCTAGAGGGTGAGAACACGAGTGCGGATTTCTATTGTGGAACTGGGACTGAGTCCACTGAGAACACAAGTCTTGTAGTCGTTGCTCGGATTTAGAACCGCGATCACGGCGTCGTCAGGCTGGGAGAGTGCGGTGCTGTGGGCCGGATGGGTTCGCTGATCGTTCGGAGGAGGCTTGATAAGCCAGAGGGCAGTGACGCAGGGCAGGCGGTAAATGTGACTAGCAAAGGTGAGGAAGAGTGAACCAACCTCAGGGCTGTAGATGAATGAATGGCTCCAAGAGCAGGGCGGGTATGCTGAGCGATCCAGTATGTAATCGGGAAACCATTTCTACCCGGCTCACGGGAGGGATATTCTCTATGGACTATGGAGACCTGGGTGCTGTTTGTGGAGCTTACTGACATCCCGGAGAATAGGTCCAGTGGCCTAGGTTGCTATATTAGGGGATTTAGCTGCAGTCCAGCTGCTGGAGCGGTATTATGTGTTTGTCCAAGTGGATGAAGAGGATGAATACCTGCAGGTGGTCAAAACAGCGCAGCCATCCGTTTGAGCACGGCACCAGAGGTGGCTGCAGCGGGGGACACAGCCATCCATTCTAACGTAGTATTAGGGCCAAAGAAGGGGAGGGTTGTGAGAACGATGAGGATGATGATAATCGGGTACAATGTGAGGAAGAAAATAGATGCTATTGCAGAGGTGGGGAACTACCCCCGCCGAGCGTGTGGAGCACTGCAGGAGCTTGACGACGACGCATGCCCGTACTTGCAATGGAGTGGCGCATCCAATCATCAGTTTCACTGGTTATGAAAAGTCTTACATTGGGTCCTAGGATTAGGCCGAGTCCGTAGCCCACGCTGTCAACCCGGCGGAGAGTAAAGGAGAAAACAAAGAAAAAGGGGGCAAAAAAAAAACATCAGAGCATAGCATATAGTATCGTACCATGGTGTGTTGAGGGATATTCTGGTGCTCCATCTTCCGCTACTCCATCTGCGGGCAGCCAAAGCCGAGTGTTACAACGGTGGCTAGTTTAGCCGAAGAAGGCATTCCCACTCACATCCCACCGTACCGTGTCGGAGTATTCCATACTAAGATAGAATTCCATCCATACCCTAGTGGAGAATATATGCTTATTCTGCTTGCACCAGCGAGGATCCAGCACTTTGGTTACTGTCGAGTCATCCCATCTGGGGTTCCCAGTACAGGTCTGGGTGTTGGGCGAAAGCAGTGAAGGGGGTGTCGAACAACAAATCGTGGGGCCCCATTCTGCGATTGGCGATGTGTACCATATTAGAGGCCAGACTGCTGTCAAGTGGCTGCCGCCACAGCAATGTCAGTGCTAGAGCTTTGCGGTTACGGTTGCAGAAACCTTGTAGCCGGAGTACCGGTTCACTTGTACTCGTACATCCGACGTGAAAAGTACCAGAGTACCAAACTTTAAGGTGCGAAGGCTCCTAGATAGCAACCTTTATTTTTATTTCTCCCTCGTATACAATAAGCTGGAAATTTTATAAAATAGAGAGAGGGATTAAAGATACAAATATTCGGCATCTAATTACGCAAGTACAATATCATAGCTACCCGCCTTAACATGTCCTAGTACAATACTGAGGCAGAGCCTTAATTGTCCCCGTAGCCTGTCTTAGACAATGTCATGATCTTGGCGACACAATATCTTTTCCACTGCAGCACTAATCAAGGAGAAAGCACGTGATGCGCATTACATGAAATCAGTATTTTAGGGGGTGGTGGTTGCTTTTCCGTTGTATTTCTTCCGACACCTTCATTTTCCGCAGCTCCCGCCTACACCCATACTACCTTACGAACTTTACTCGAGCAAAGACCCCTGAATATCACAGTCAACATGTCTTCCGCCCTCCGTCACACCTTCCATCGTGGGTATCTCTATTTGTCTCTTCTATCTTATCTTTATTTGATAATTGGTTGACAAACGTGTTTCATCAAGAGCTCGCCAAGGAGTTTGCAACGCCGGCTACAACCATCTTTTGTTCTACCTTGATTTTTCTCAACGTCCGAGAGATCAACAGGAAGTTGGAACATACGAACAGGAAGTTGGAACATACGAACAGGGAGTTGGGTGATACAAACAGGAAGCTGGGTGATACAAACAGGAAGTTGGGTGATACAAACAGGAAGTTGGGTGATACAAACAGGAAGTTGGGTGATACGAAGGCCACCATTAACAGAAGGCTTGATGACACCAACCGCGAGATCAATATTGTCCGAGATGACCTCACCAAGAAAATCCAATTTTCTCAAACGTCACATCCGCTACCCCTCTGATCCCCATAGATGACCTGAAGAGCTGCGATGGTAGCATTGGCTAGGTTCGAGGAGTGTCTGAGGAGTGATGGCGAAGATTGCTGTTAGGGTAAAGTGATACACTGATTGTTATCTGTTCCAATTACTGTAATTATGCTAATTTAAGTAGCATGAACTCGAGGGTGGGTGGGCATGGGGTTTCTTTTGTTATTAGACGAATCACAATATGGATTCTTATGATATGTTACATCTCCTGCCTCCGACTCATGTGACAATGGTAGACGAACAGCGAAAGAAGGGTACCGTATGAATCCTTTAAACCCACCACCGCCCATCGGCCCGGATCCTCCTCATAACTCCAACCTAGATTTCTTACCGGATAAAGCCTGACGCTCCTCCAATTTTGAAATTCCAGCTTGACCATAAGGAGTCTGACCCCCACTGTCCCCACCTTCTGGCGCCTCACCATCCTAGCTTCTGGAAGCCGTAGCTGACTTCCCCTGGTGCGCCCTCTTCACAGCAGTGAACTTCATCCGAATAGCGCAAAAAATCATCAAGAGCAAGTCGCACTGCAGCCTCTCCCTGTCTAGTACCAGTTCCCCACTATGCTCCACAAGCTGCCTCAGTGCCTGCAGGAGTATTTGCACCTGTACGTGCTCAAGGAGTTCAGGGGAAAGTACCCTACTGCCCCCGTAAGTGGCGGCAGTCGAATATGCACGTCATCATCTGGATATACCGTTCTATAGGACAGAGCTGCAGGACGACTAGGTTTCCTGCGGCGACATGGATAATGAGGTTGAGGAGAGCTGGCTACAGGAACAGGCTCTCAGGAGCCTTACACATTTTTACAATGCTAAGAGGTACCCGAAGAGTATGGGCGCTGACCCAGAAATGATGGACGTGGAGGGGGACTTCTTTAGGAGGGAGATTGGCAAGATGGATGTTGGGGAGTGGGATGCTTCAGGGTTGGAGGGGTAGGGGGGATAGAGCGCCATTCTTCCTGTTTTTCTTTTCTAATTTGGCGTCCGATAAGACAACCTTTTTTTCCCCTCCTTTTTCCTTCCTTCCATCATTGTTCAGTTATTCTAGGGTTCTGTCATGGGAGCAGACGTGAAGAGTCTGTCAAGTTGCTTATGTGTTAGCGCTGTGTCTGCTCTCCCCTCTTGCCTCTCCAATCTACGGCTGACAATCAAATAGCGAAAGAAGACGACAACGAAGATGGCGATTCCTCCGACGTAGAGGAGGACCCGTTCCTCCAATCTCGCTCCCTCCAATACCCCACTACGGCAAACCATATCCCTGCCTCTCTGCATGCCCACCATACTACTTCAATGGCTGAGACCGGCGATGTGTACATCTGGGATCTATCGCCACGCTATAAGTCTCTCGAGACCTTGGACACCGCCCTCCCCGCGAGTATAGACAACCCATGGCAACGCTCGGGATGCACAGATATATGGAAGGCTACGCTCTTGATTTGTCTTCCAGTCCCTGAAATGCCATGGGGCAGAGAGCTACGGGGGATAACTCCGGCAAGATGATCATCTCCACAAGAAAAGAAGGCATTACTTGCGCTGGGATGGTAGCCCGCTGAAGGGGCATACAGGTAGTTTCGGACAGCTTTAGTGGTCTCCCAATGAGCGCCACGTCTTTGCCTCCGCATCTTTGGGCGGAACAGTCAAGATCACCGACTCCTGCGCAAAGACAAATCAGCACCAATTGTCAGTCAATGTCTCATCTTCAGACATCAATGTTGCATCCTGGTGTCGGGCAGTAACCCATCTCCTTGCCACCGGCTCCGGCGACGGAGTCTGGGCATCCGGGATCTCGGAACTTTCCTAATGCCCTCAAGGGTGAACATGTATCTGCTACTGCGAGCTCTACCTTCCACTAGCAACCAATCACCAATTCTGGGTTTTGGCCTACTGAGGATGGTATTGTTGCTGTCGTGTCTACCGGCTCGACGATTACACTTTGGGACGTGAGTGTTGAGTTGGGCGATAATGAGAGCAAGGATACTGGTGGCATGGAGGATATTCTACCCCAATTGTTGTTTGTCCACTAGCACAAGGATATTAGGGAGGTGCATTGGCAGAAGCAAGCGCCACGGATGGTTATTGGGGCTGGGGATGAAGGTTTAGGTACTTTGTCCTTCCATATATATCCTTGCTTGGTGTGATTGTGCGTTAGCACTGGTTATCTCTCCTCGGCCAGTGTTTTCGAGACTATCAGCCTCTACGCTTATCGTCGGGGAGGTTCTAGAATAAATGGCTATGGCGGGAAGCATCTTGTTTGTCTTGTGAACTGTATTGTACAGTGATGAAGCCTTTCGGTGTCTTTAGAAAATTAATGTCACCATTGTTATCATAGCAGATTTAGACCAGCATCTCTTACCCCTAGGCTTCTTGTAGAAGCGGTGAAAATTGCCTTTTATTGTACTGATTCCATACTACTCTCGCGTGATGTGATGGGGTAGGAACGTATTTCTCGGGAGAGCATCATGGATCATCACTCATTTTGCATTCCGGTGTGATGCGAAGTCTATTGGTGATGAAAACAAGTTGGGTAGCAGGAGAAATTGTAGTCCTGACCCACTCAAACTTTAGTGAAAGGACATGCTCCGATGAAGCGATGCCTTCATCTCGCAGCCTAAAAAACGTCCGGAGAGTGAAGGAAGGGCGGTGGACAAGTCGAAATTTCCCGTACATTCATTGCTCATATCTATACACAAGCTGGGGCAATACACCCCACCATTATAAAGGGGGAAAAAGCAAGCACTGTATAGACTTTTGTATGCGGAAAAACGGCAAATACCACAAGATAATCAACCTTGCATCTCCATCTCCACGTCCTGTCCTCCATTCCAATCCTTGCCCCAACAACCGATCCAATTTTAAACCTCCCCAGCCCACTCTTGAACAGTGTCCTTTCCGATCGTCGGTCGTTCTGGCCGCTATAGTCGGCTTAACACATCGGTTGGTAGTATTAAGGAGTGCCGCTCGAAGGATCAACCCAGCCTTGAATCCTTCCGTTATCTTTCCGAATACCTTCAACAGCCTTCTCTGGTGCTGGTAGTTGGTGTGGTGGGAGACGTAGCGATTTCTTTTGCCGATGCCTCGCCTTTTTCGCTCCTGCTTCCAGTCGTCCGCCTTCGTCCGGAGTCTCTCACATCTTGAGCTCGTTTTCTCATTCTTCCCTTTCTTCTCCTTGTGCGACCATGTTCTCATCCTCCTGATAGGATTTGACTTCCTTCTCTCCCTAGCAACTTGCAATAGTGATTGGGCACAGACAACGGGGCCAGACATTCTCTTTAACGACCTTCCTCGGGCTTCGCAGCTAGCAGAGTACTCCAGGGGGTGGTTTTCGTACAAGAGTGTGTACTACCGGGTACAACCTCCTTGAGCGAAGCAATCTTAACCTCAGAAATAATACTTACGAGCAGCTTATGATATCCTCCTATGCCTCGTACATGCCCTCCTCGTCCAATATCAGCGCACATCTGTGGCTCGCAGCCCAGAATGATCACATCTACGCGCCGCAGGCCCCTGACGTTTCCACCAGGGCAGACCTCAACGGGCATGCGGGTGAAGCTCTGGAAGGCACGCCGCACGCGGCAACTGGACTCGGGACACTTGACGCATGCGGTCAACCTCGAGGAGAGGTAGGTGGGGGTTTTGCTCTATTTTACTTTTTATTATTTTTACGATGCCTTTGTTTCTGGTCCGCTTTGGAGTCTTTATTTTCTTGGTTCGTTGGTCGGTGGGTACGTTTGGTGCGGGAGGTGAGCCCTATCGATATCGGAGGCCCGTTGGTCACCGACGGTCAAGTTATCCTACCATATCATATCATACCGGCGGGAGTGGAGAGATATAAAAAAATATTTGGGGCTACAGTTAGGGTTAGGGATTCTCTCCCCAATGTCACAATCACAACCATACTGTACAAGTTATTCACTGTATGAGAAGGGGAACAAAAGAGGGGTAAAGTGTGGATTACAGATCGATCACTGTCCATTCCTAGGCTTTCCTTGTTATACTGGTCCTTCTCGGAACCCTGGGGAGGGGAGAAGAGAATAAATGAACTCATGTTGTGCCACAGAAACTGGGATACCGACTCTGCCATTGGGCGTGTGGTGGATATCATACTATGCCCAGGTTTGGTGATGCCAACTACGAGACAAGTTGTGCGCACCAGATATCATTCGTTATTCTATATTTCCAGGCTTTGGCTAACGGTGCCGTGAACAGGCATTATAGCGGCACAGGAAGCACTGAGGGGGTCACATGATGCATATCATAAGTTTGCGGTGTGGAGAGGATTCACGAACTGTATCGCATTAGATCTCATTATCTCCAGGGTCCGACCCCCCGATCCGTAATTTGAACCTGATTGGATTGGGCCCCTGAGATCGGTAAGGGTGGTACAAGGTTGCGCCCGACGAGTGTCTGGCTTGCAGTATCACTACTGACCTCCTTTCTTTGCTCCTACAGCAAAGCTGTCTCCCGGTCTCTCTCTCTCTCTCCCTCGTACAGTACCCTGCTAGTATCACGACTGCTGACGACCATCACAACAAATTCTTATCGCCGCTCAAAAGTCAGTTCCCCACCACTTTTACTCGCAAACACAGGATATGATAACCACCGTGCCCAAATACGCTACCGAAAATCGCACCGAAAATGCCACCACAAACTCCAACTCAAGCCCTCTCTGATTGGCTCATACGATATGGAAACGCATAGAAGCATACCTCCTCCGTCTGCCAATCCGATCACACGTCTTGATACCTTCCACTTCGGTAATCCACATGGTGGAGGTATCCGGTTCCGGCATGCTGGATTAGCTCGCGCAGGATTAGGAAGATGGATTTGAGCCGGTCAGACTTTCTCCATCTTCCATTTTGTCTGTTGCGCGGGGAGGGGGTGATAGTGCATGGATGAATACTCACCAGCTCGTGCACGTGGGACGTTTAGTTGCGCTTTTGAAAGCTCTTGCATAGGGCCATTACTTGAGAGGTTCGGGAGGGAGGGGGAACTTTGAAGTCGTTGTTGCTGGTGCTCCGTCATAGGTTTTGCTCAATATCGGCGGAGAGGATGGGTGGAAGCAGGTAGTCGGCTGGCGGGCGGCTGATTGGGCACGGTTGGGCCAGCTCTCGGGATGTCCCCTGGTGGATTGTATGTTGGTATCGGGGTTTACCTGCTTGGCGCTTATGGCTCGGCTACTGAGGCACGGTAGGTTTTCGCTATTGCAGCACCCAAGGGATGCGAATGTGGGGAGCGGGTGTTGGCTAACCAGGGTTCGAGGGCCATGGTGCCTTGGTATTTACTCTCATGGCTAGTGAAGGGGTGAAGATTTTTCTGGAGAAGCCGACCTATAAGTATTCCACCTGCTCCATCTAGTTATGGGAGCAGGTTTCTAACCAGGTTTGTAGTATTGCTGGCTATAGTATACCTTCATGGATGGTTCTCATCTGGTTGGTGGCCATCTCAATTTTAGTTCCTGGAGCCAGCATTCTCGGCCACTTTTGCGGGTTGATAGTTGGTTATCTTTGTTAGTTACCCACCTCCTCTCCATTGCACGCACGCTGATAGCACTTTCAGATTCCTGTCACTACATCCGTCTCCTCCAGCCTTCAGAGACTGTGCGAGGTAAGATCTAGTCCACGCTGGACCTTGTGCTACAGCATGTAACCTTCTACATCTTCCTTGAGAACAGGATTGAGATGAACCAAATAGAGCTCCTACCGACATCTGTTGGCTCAAGAACCCAATAAACACTCCGTGCAGCAACCCCTACGTCTATCGGAAGCAGCTCTGGTTGTGCTGCCGCAGGCCCTGGCAGAGTGCTTGGCTCGTAGGTGGGAGAGCAAGCGATCATGGTCAGAACAGGGTAACGTGATTTATGGGGATGCGGCTCACGACAGGGATGCGGCTCACCCTTGGCAACCAGTGGAAAATCATATATATCTTTCATTATCACAATGAATAATTGTGAGACCACCACGAAATTTTATTAATAGGTACATTGAAATATAGAGAATTAGAATATGTAAATTCTATTATACCATAATAAACCATTCCTCTGGTGCATGGTTTTTAAGATTGGTTCTCTCAAACAAAAGTGCAATAGTATTTCTCAAAAGAAAAATTGTAACGAATATAAGACGTTTCTTCTTAAGTGAATTAAGGGATTGAATTAGCCTTATAAGCTCATGGACAATGGTGGTCACCATTTATATAACCAGTTTCCAATATTATTGTGTCTGGTAAAAACTAATAGAAAGTAAGCAAATTATATACAAATTTGCTTTATTTGATAAGTAGATAACTATTCACCATAATAACTTACAACTCTAACATTTTGCAGTCTGCTTTACAATAACTGATTATACAAGAATACTAATTTTACAGTTACTTAGAAAAGTTTTCTATATTCTATTCTACAGTTATTATTAGTTGCAATAAAGTGGGTTAATATTATTAATTCTTAGAACTATAATGAAATAATTCATACTAATAATTCAAACAACTTAAAAACATCTTAAATGACTTACGCAAACCAAGAGACTAGGATATGATCCTTAGAGTCTGGTTAAATATTTGTATCCTGTTAGATTATAGTACAATTAAAATACCTTAATTACAACAGATAACTTCAATTAAAATTAATAGACTTTTCCTATTTTGATCAAATATTTATATAAATAGTCTATCATACTTACCAAATCCATAAAAAACCACTAGTATGACTCCAGACCACATGGAGGATTTCTTTTCTTTATAATAACCTAATTGTATAATGGTTTATTAACCACTTATTGCCCCTTCAATAATGAGAGTACCATATATGTAAAACTTCTTGGGTTAACCTCAAAATTTCTGTACTTACTCAAAGAGGCACTATAAAGTAGGTTATGAAATATCAAAGGTATAGATTATTAGAGCAACATGTCATCCTGTTACCAAATATGTTGATTTTGTATGTAAATGGCTTACTTCTTATTCCGATAATATTACACTTAACAATACTGGGAATTGGTAATAAATAAAAAGGAAAATGATTCTCTACAAGCCCATAAGGACTATTCAATCTTATAATTCATCTATGAAGGTACTCCTTACTGGTTTTTACATCCTACTCTCCTACAAAATTTGAGCAGCCTTGCTTGAAAGAAACAATCTTAAAAACCCTGTACAAGAGTAATGGTTCCTAATTATGAAAAAGAATTTTCATATTCCTATTCTCAATATTTCAAAGCACCTACTGATAAAGCTTCATGGTAGCCACATCACTATTTATAGAGATAATCAATAATATGTTTGATTTTCAACTGGTTGCCATGGGTGAGCCATATCCCTGTCATGAGCCGCATCCCCATAAATCACGTTAAGGTCAGAAGACAAGTGAAACTGCTTTCCATGCAAATGGACATACTCTTATGATGTTCCTTGTCAGCGGGTTTCCTGGGGAAAGCTTGTATCATATTTGAGTTTTGCAATACCCTGATTCGCTGTGGCTCAACAATTAGGAAGCAGAATTCTCAATCAAACAAAAACCTAAAAGTTATTTCCCCTGAAATGTCCAACATGAACAATATATAATAACACTTAAGAAATAACAAAACTCAAGATGTGGCAGGAAGAATCCAAAGTGCTGCATGCGACTATAACATCTACCTGAGCAGGTAGTCTGTTAACCTTCCTTTGTTGGAGACTCAGTCAGTTCTGAAGAGCTGGTCAACCAGGATAAATTTTTACCTTAATCCATTTCCATGTGAGTGGCCAACCATTTTACCTAGAGCCTCCTCATGCACGTTGGATTTATTAGGTTATGGTATTCCCTTCTGAGGATTAGGTTCTTGCCTATCATTCTCTATCTGCATCAATCTCTATTATAGTAGGTGAGGCTTTAGGGGCTTTTAATAGCTAGGAAGCTGAAGGACTGGGATACAGGAGATGTGTCACTTCAATTTGTTTAAGTTACTTATTGCGTTGGGCAGGCTCACAACACTGGCATGACCATTTCTTACCCTGAGCTGGCTTAATACAATATACAATCGCGGAACCAGATGAACACTGTCCCACAAAGTCTTCTGCTTTTACGTACTTAGTGCATTACTTTTTGTTATGTCGTTTATCAGTCTCGGGTACAGGAATGTCTTGTGGAGCAATTGCATACTCATACATCCCTATCTACTTTCACATAGTAATATTAGCGGACATCTCCAGGTACTTCTTTCTGCAAGATGTATCTAGCTCCTTCTTCTTAATCTTTCCTGATGGTTTAGATGACCATTCTTCCCATTTCTCTTGTGGTTTCTAGGACTTCTCTTCTATTAGTTGTCCCAACCTCTTTGTATCTTCCAACAAATAACTTCTTTGGTATAGCAGATCTAGATAATCATTGAGAGCTGCTGGATGAGGTACTACAAACACCCATACCTTTCCAAGCTCTGGGATTATACTCGCTTGGACCTTTTCCTTAAACTGTTGTAGCTCTACATAGTTCAGCTGATACATAAGATTGATAATGCTGTCTAGGTAAGGACTACTTAGGTGGGGGCTTATCACTAAGTTATTCCCCTTGAGAAGGGAACCAGCCTGATCAATATAATTCATCAGCGAAAATAAATCCTACATCAGACACATGGGTGCCCTATCCAGATGCACAGTGTTTTTCTCCTGCATCCTGTCCGTCTTGTGCATCTGGTCTTGTGTTGCAACAGCCGGCCACATCCAGTCTCACATTGCTATGGCCAGCAGTGTCTGGTATGTCTGGGCCTTGGTCACCAAGTCTAGTTGTATCCTGTATATCCAAGTGCGTATCCTAAGAAGTGGTATGTCCAGATTGCATCATAAGTAAGCAAGGCTGCCTAGTTACCATCCTGAGATTCTGAGTCATAAACACAGCTGCCAGCTGCTCTCCCTTCACCACTGCCCTACCGCCCCCCCCCCTACCAGCTCCTTCCTTACCAGCATCCTGCATACTACCTCCCCCCTTACTGGCTCCTGCTACTAGTACCTCCCCTACAGTCTGGACTTTGTTGTTTACTTTGTCCGCTTTGCCAAGTCAGCCAAGTTGTACTAGTTAAGTGCTGCGTTCGACACGAGATTCCTCGGCCATCATTTGGGCGTGGCATCTCATACTCGGTGGTCTGATCCTGCCCGACGCTAGCTTTCTAAACGTACCTAGAACATCTACCTGGCATCTATATTGGTAGAGTTACAGCCTGTTATAAAGGTGGTCTTTACGCAGGTGGAGTGGTGACCTTGACGTCAGATTCCCTGAGTGTCCTTTGGGCGCAGCATCTGAGACTTGGCGGCCTGATGCTACTCGATGCCAGCTTTCCAACGGTACCCAGGAGGCCTACCCAGTGCCAATATTGAAGGTGTTACAGTTTGTTATGAAAGTGGGCTTTACCCTAGCGGAGTTTGGGCAGAGTGCAGATTTTGACACCAGATTCCCTGGGTGTCCTTGGGGCACAGCCTCCCATTCTTGGCAGCCTGATTGCACTCAATGCCAGCTTTGCGACGGTACCCAGGATGTCTACCTCGTATTAATATTGGTGGAGTTACCGCCTGTTATGAAAGTGGTCTTTACCTTAGCAGAGTGCTGAGCTTGACACTAGATTCCTGGAGTGTCCTTTGGGTGCAGTATCTGATACTTAGGGGCCTGATTCTACTTGATGCCAGCTTTCCAACGGTACCTAGGAGGTCTACCTGGCACCAATATTGATGGAGTTACTGATTGTTATGAAAGTGGTCTTTGCCTTAGCAGAGTTCTGACAGAGTACAGGCTTTGACACCAGATTTCCCAGGTGTCCTTGGGTGCAGTACTTCATTCTCAGTGGCCTGATTCTACATGACACCAGCCTTTCAACAGTACCTAGGACGTCTACCTGGTACAAGTATTGGTGGAGTTACCGCCTGTTATGAAAGTAGTGTTTTGTTACACATAGAAGGGTAATCGGTGCGGCACATGACTAAATGCATAAGGTCACATGTTCGGCTCCGGGCCCCGCCACAATTATCGTGACGATATTATATTATTGCATGGAATGATAAGGCATCTATGCAGCCCACTCTGAGGAGATCCGAGGCATGTGACCGAGGGGTTCTTGCTGGATAACATAGAAGGAGCTCTGCTTTATAAGATAAGACTTAGTTAGTACAGATTGGACGGTTAGTTATAGAGCTACGACCTCGGCAAGTCTTGGTGCTATTGCTCCTATAGAAATAGAAAGCAACGCACTCACCCTGTAAGGTTCATGTAGACCAGAGTGATCCGGAGACTGGTTCATGATGGGTTAATAACAACTCACTGGTCGAGTTAGTTATCTTCGTTATGTACTCTAAGCTATTCACCTAGAAGAGTAATTGATAAGTCCTTTGATGGAGCTGATCACTCCACTTGTAACCGGAGCTGGTACTCAGTTAGTTTTAGGTTGTGTTATGTTTTGTTTTAAGTATCGGTTGATACTTAGTTTGTTTTGTGTTTTGTTTTAAGTATCAGTTGATACTTGGTTATTTTGGTGCCTTGATTGAGTAAGAGCATGAGTGAGAATTCATGATCGTACTCAAGACATATGTACTTAAGAAGACTGCCATCTTCCACTCTGGAAACGGCAGAATTCAACAGACAGTATTTTAATATACTCGGTTGAACGGTTATCTTTATTCTCCTATTACACCACTGAAGCCTCCCTTAGCGAGCCTAGAGTTGACAGTCTCCGGTAGACGTCACCTCTCTCCTATTGTACCCGACAGCGTGGTTAGCGCCCTGGCGTGAACACGTTACATATTTTTAACCTCAACGAGTGGTTACGATACAACGAATCAGGACCTGATCAACCCACCAGGATTCAGCAACAAACGGTACTGGGAGAAGCGGCAGGCCATGACCGCCGGCTCCTGCGATAACATAAGTGTGATATAGATCTACTTACGACTCAGAGAGGGCCTGAGTTCCTATGAGAAAGCCTGACTCAGAAGAAAGGGAAGTAACCAGGCACAGGCTCAACACCCGGAGAATTCCGGGACTCACCAGCAAAGGAACGCAAATAACCACCATCCCGGGTAAGCAGCAGTAGTTCTTCGGACAACGAAGAAAACATGTCTGGACAAGGTACACTGGCACCGCTGGACCCACCAGCCCCACCGGTTCCACTGGCAGACCAGATCAAACCAGAGCCAAAAATAAAACTCCCACAGCCTAAAACGTTCTCTGGGAAGGGAGAGGACCTCAGACCAGAAGCATTCAAACCGTGGCTTGTAACTGTGCGACAGTACTTGACAACACACGAAATCGATTTCAAGGATTACGGATCAGGAATCTACGTCGGAGCCTTTTGTATAGATGATGCAACAGAAGCCTACCAACAATGTATCTCGGAATACCGCGAGCCAGATCGAGTACGTGCAATTACAATCGCCAACTTCCGGAGAGGACGGTTCCCATCATCCGGCAACAAAAATAAAATATTTGACAAATTCAATGCCATCCAACAAACGCACGGAGGAAGGATGGACAAAATAACCAAAATGGCAACTACACTACTCATTTACCATAGCCAATTACCGGCTGGAACAGTATCATCATACACCCTTAAGAAACGATTCTATGAAAGTATGCACAACAAACTGCGCCATGTAGTAGAACCACATGAGGTGGCAACGGACAACATGCACGCGATAATTGCCAGAGCAGAAAATCATGATGCTATCCTATAGTATATGAACGCGTATAAGATACACGAGACTAAGGAGAGAAAAGGGCACCAGTACAGCCTTACCGAGAAGCAGAAGAAAAAAGGAAGGACAAGTTCACAGAGCAACCAACAACAGCAACAGCGAAAGGAAAATAATGAGTGCTTTGAATGCAGGAAAAAGGGGCACTATGCTAAAGATTGCTATAAACGGAAGTACAAAGGCAAGCCCATAAAAAAAAGGGAAGCCACCACCAACCTCCACGAGGAAGAAGAACAAGAAGGTTACCTCGAAAAAGTAAACGTCAATTCGGTAATGGCAACAATCGATTGTTATAAAACCACCACGACGAATACGAGGATACCCCCCTTCCAATCCCTGGAGGGAACAGTGGATATCAACGGGTTCCCAGCAAGGGTCCTATATGACACCGGAACAATAGGTTCTGACATCCTGAGTAACACATTTGTAGCTATGTACGGCAGGAAAACCCAACCTACGAAACACCCAATAACACTCAACATGGTAATGAAAGGATCTCGATCAACTAGTAACACCCAAACAACTGCTACGGTGAAGATTGGGAAGGCAAACTTCCCAAACAACCCCATGCTAATCGGGAACATAGCAAAATACAATGCACTCCTCGGAATGCCATTTATGACACGTCACAAAGCAAGTATTAGATATGGTGACATGATAATCACCTTCCTAGATCAGAAGGTAAAGGTATCTTGCAAACCAACCAGTGGAGAACACCGAATGGCGGTAACAGAGACAGGACAAACTATAATGAAAGAATTTACCGACATCTTCCCAGATGAGATACCGGAAGGATTGCCGCCTTTGCTAAAAATCAACCACCGAGTACAACTAATCCCAGGCTCACAAATCAAAGACGAACCCACATACTTGATACCTGAAGCATACAAATCCAAATTACACGAGTGGACCCAAGCAAAGATAAAGCAAGGAGTTATTTACCGCGAAGCTGTAACAGGAGCAGCCCCTATGTTTGTACAACCCAGAAAGGACAAAAAGGGAATAAGACCCCTGGTTGACCTCAAACGTCGCAATGATCAAATCATAAAAGACACAGCCTCAATACCCCGGCAGCAAGACATCCTTAATGCGGTAAGTTGGAGAAAATACCGAAGTAAGATAGATCTCCATAACGCATACTTCCAAATGAGAGTAGACCCCAGGGGTGAGAAAAACAACTCCTTCAAGTCACTATTCGGAACCATGATTAGCAGAGTAATGCTACAAGGAGATAAAAACGCACCCGCCACATTCATGCATATCATGGAAGACCTGTTAGTGAATACCTACATGATTTTGTGTGGGTGTACATTGACGACATCCTAGTATTCTCAGACATGGCAGAAGAACATAGGACCTACCTATGGCAAGTTTGTGAAAAAATGCGCCAAGCACAATACTATGCAAGCAAAAAGCAATCAGATCTATTCGCCAAGGAACTAGACATATTAGGACATATTATTGATGACGACGGAATCCACGCAGCCCCTGAAAAGATATGCGCCTTGGAAGACTGGATCCCGCCAGCAAACAAAAAGCAGTTACAACGATTTTTGGGATTACTGAACTATGTGGTACAGTTCCTGCCACATCACGCCACATTAGCAGGACCCCTCATAGACCTAGCCAGTGGGGCCATGTGGGTATGGACAGCAACACATGACCAAGCATTCAGAAACATTAAGTGACTACAATGGGAACATGCAGTGATGCAGCCCCTGAAGGACTCAGGGGAACCGATATGGCTGATAACCGACGCATCTGACATAGGGGTAGGAGCATGGGTGGGACAAGGACCCACATGCAACACGGCTTGACCAGCAATGCTCCACCGCAGAAAGTTTACTAATGCACAAATGAACTATGGAACAACAGACAAGGAAGCACTAGCCATAGTGGATACCCTGCACAGTTTCAGCCACATCCTGATAGGAAGAAAATTCACGATAGTCACAGACCACCGTCCACTAATATTCCTGAAATTAATGAGACAACCAAGCAGGAAACAAATTAGATGGATAACAGAGCTCAGCAAATATGATACACAGATAATATACCAGGAAGGAAGCAAAAACTATTTAGCTGATGCGCTTTCCCAGATATACGAAAACATCACTCAAGAAGAAAATCCTCTCTATGCTCAAGACACTACAATCGAAGAAGACGACCTATCAGACACTACAGAATTTGAACAAAACCCATCAAGCTACCACGCTAGAATCTCCAACTATCAGCCACCCTCA
Source organism: Tuber aestivum (assembly GCA_900010015.1). Lineage (NCBI taxonomy): Eukaryota > Fungi > Ascomycota > Pezizomycetes > Pezizales > Tuberaceae > Tuber > Tuber aestivum. The sequence goes on along the minus strand of LN890993.1, from coordinate 133,738 downwards.
GTCACGGACACCCCAAGTTCACCCCCTCCTGTACTCCAAGAACTCGAGAGTTGGTCCGCGGACCATACCATCCATGATGGTAACGACTGGGGAGACCGGGTTACCCACACTGGTACACCCCCTGAAGATCGAGACCATGCATGTCTCCACTTTACTGCATGCGACATTGACAAATGCAACTACCATGCAAGCGATAACCTAGGCTCTGGGTACTCACCCAGACCAAGATCGAACACATCAGGGACATCCTACGATACCCCTGACATAGAAACAATATCGAGAATGCAACAACTCACATCAGAAGCCGACAGACCCCAGGAAATCCAACAACCCCCAATCTACCACCCCTGGCCAGAAACATGGATCGATCCATCGAGGTTGGAGATACCGACTGAAGGACCACCGAGTAGCCCACCACCATTTCTCCTGAGAAGTAACTTGAACCAGGAACCGTACCTATCCACGTTAAGGGAGGAATCAGAAACATATGCTCACAAAGTTATCAAATCAGTCATGCCACCTGCAAAGGACGAATACAGAAGACAATTATACCAATCTATCGCAGATGACGCTAGCTATGGACGAATAACAGCCAGAAGTACCGAAATTGCAGGAGAACAACTTGAAGCCACCTTCTTGGTATGCAAGAAAATAGAAAATAACCTAAGACAACAAATGATTAAAGGCTACCGAAGCGACCCGTTGTATGCCAAACTACTGAGCGGTGGGTCAACAGACCTCAACCTCTACAAAGTGGATAATGGACTAGTGTACTCACCAACCCGTTATCGGTCTTGGTGGTTGCGCATCCCTCACAGCTATGCTGGGAATACAGAAACTTTGCGGGAATACATCATAAGACAAATCCATAACAATGGTCACCATAGCGCGAAAAGAAATCGCCATTATGCTACCGGTTACTTCTTTTGTCCGTAAATGGGCAATGATTTCCGCCAGTATGTCCCACAGTGCGACACTTGCCAGATCAATAAACCACGCATGCAACTACCAGCAGGTACTGCGAAAACACTCAAAAATACCAGCATAAGTTTTCGAATCACTTGCTATTGACTTTGCAGGACCCTTCAACAAATCGGACTGATACGACATGATCATGGTAGTCATGGATAGACTCAGCGCATGGACCTGGTTCATACCCACCAAGATGACCGATACGATGGAACAAACCATTACGGAATTAACCAAGCATGTATGCACCCCCCATGGGTACCCATGCTCTATAGTCACTGATGTGGACCCACGGTTCACTTCTAAATTCTGGCAACAATGGTGCAAGTTACTAGATATCGAACACCTCTGTGCTCAACCAGGGCACCATGAGACCAACGGACAGGGAGAGCGACGAATCAGAGAATTGAAAACAGCAAGGCGAAATATTACGAACAACAGACAGAATAACTGGAAATCAACACTAACCGAAGCGGCGGCAAGTATAAATGGATCATATATGGAAACCTACGGCTCCGCGCCCTATGCTATAGAATACGGAAAGGAATACCTAATGATGAAAACGCTCCGATTTGGAAAATCATCGGTACCCGCCACTGACAAATTCCTAAACCAGCACCTGGAAATGAGAAACCTAGCATTCCAAAACCTCCAATTGGCACGATTCCGAATGACCCAGAAAGCAGCTAAATGACGCAGAGTCCACAAACGAATTCCAAACGGGGAACAAATATTAGTATATGGAAGCCAATTTGTGACCCAATCAGGGAGAAGCAAGAAACTGGAACCCATGTGGAGAGGCCCCTTTACAGTAATCGGATTCGATGAGTACGGAGAAAACTAAACGGTAAAAATGGACGCGAAGATGTACTGGCGCCCGGAAGGCACCTTCCATGCTGTAATGGGGGCTCCCTCCGGAAGATGGATCCCAAGGATGCAACCGCACCAAAACTTCGAATCTCTGGAACACAGCTCTTGCAAAGTGTGAAGAATAAATCAAATGGTAAAAGTTAATATCGTTAAGCTCTGGCTTATCTCAATTAAAGTCTCTCGAGAGGATGTTGATTGTGTCGGGGTAGCAGAGTTCTGGTATAATCTTTAAGTAGTCAGACTTATACCAAAAACTGTCCTGTCAAGTTACCCCAACCAACATGAGTATGCCCTTCTTCGTAAGGGTTGCTCCGGCACCACTACCATATCCCCGAAGGGCCTAAGGTGTCAGCGCACTCTAGTAAAAATCTCCCATATGCACATCAGTCCTGGGAGGTGTTTACCAATATACCTGCCGAAGTGAAAACCTCTGCGCATCGGTGTCTCGTCAGTGGCTAACTGTCAAGTCACCTCGGAAAGCTAACTACTTGACTCTCTACCCATAGGCAATGATCTATGCAAGCACCTATAGACATCTTGTATCCTTCGGTTAAGTTCTATCTTTCTTGATTGCGAACTTAGAGGGTCTACGACGCTTCTGCGGAGAGCCGTGATGGTGGCGGGACCCATGGGCATTACCCACGGTCCCTTACCCCCAACACACCACTCACTGTGATAAGTATCATGCTATAGAGTCTTCCAACAACCCATAAAGAGCGTACGGCAACGGGCCATCTCTAGGCTTGATTGGCGTAAAACCTTCCTCGATGTCTCCGGCACTACCCGGGCCTACTCGGGGCACCCTTCCGGATAGCTTATGCTAACTCCCTCAGTTATGGTCCGTTTTACTGCGTTCCTTTTGGAGAAGGTACCTGACCTTCTCACCTTGCCCCCTTATATATCCTACGAACAGCTTCCGGTCGGACGGACGGCAGCGACGTATACAGTGTTATGAACATGTCTTCATTGGTTCCATTTAACTTGTAAGATGGCAACTTTACCCATTTTGGCCCATGACGCCCGGAGCGAACCCTGCGGCCGCAGGTACCTCTTAGGAATATTCCTACCAAGTTAGAGCATGTTCGGAACACTATTACCCCTCCGGTAGCCTCTTGATCAACGTGCAACCAAGTGCTCGTCAATCGTCCTTGCGTGATAAACAATCCTGACAGTTCCTGAAATTCCTCCGAGAACGTTTCCGACGGAAGGCAGGGTAAGTATGTCCATGGTGACACTAAACTGGTCTCAATGGTAGGGTAACGTGACTTTTCTAGAGAAGGTAAACTTACCCGGCCTTCCGACCTATCCTTAGGTCGGAGCGGACATAGTCACTTTATTCCCTCTACCTAGGTACACCTATTCCTTAAGTACCTTCTGTTCTATGGGATACGCGGACCATCGGATACCGCTTGGACATGCTTTAAGAGGTCCGCCTAGTCTACCATTCGACCTCTTGGTCTTATGTATGGGCATAGACATAGGTTGCCATAGCTCTATTTCGTAGGGTCGTTACACGTGCAAGCTCAATAAAAAGGTACCTACCAAAGACGACAGAAAGTTCCCAGGACGTACCCACACAAGACCACCACCAATACTGGTAAATGAGCATCCTGAATGGGAGGTAGAAGAAGTCCTCGACCATCGGCAGCGATAGGATAAGGACGAGTTCTGGATTAAGTGGAAGGATTATCCACCGAGCGAAAATAGTTCGGAACCGACTGAGGAACTCAGAAACGCCACTGAATTAATCCACGAATGGTGGAGTAACAATAAAGAAGGTGACCCCCCAATAATACTCCAAGTAACCATGTGCTGGGCACCAATATTACCAGAAATAAACAGGTGGGAGTATACGCCATGGACATCTAAGGCATTCTGGGCACCGTACAGTGACAACCAATTTTCCCCTGAAAACGCAACAGAGGAGGACTCGGAATCACCCACACCTTCAGAAATCTAAGCAAAACTCACACACACACACCCTACACGCAATCCACGCACCCACACCTTCGGAAATGTAAGCGAGACCTACACACACACCCTACACGAAACCTATGCACCCACACTTAAGCAAGACCTGCACGTACCCTACACAGAAGCTACGCCCCTGCGCGCCCACCAAGAAGCACATAAAAGGGGTACTTCATACCTGGATACCAGGCAGACAGCAACTTCCCCATCGCACCGCAATCCACTCGTCCCTTACACCACTACCCCGCTATACGCTACCCCACTATACCCTACCCCACTATACCCTACCCTACCATGCATGACTCGGATTTCACAAGACTCAGCAAGAGAGACTCCTACCTATGGTGACTCAACTTTATATGCATGGGCGACATACCTTCCCTCCAAAGATGGAAAGCAATCTACATATTCTGTTGCCTGGAATGCAATCAGATGTCACGGCCACCAAATTTTCTCCACCCTAGTCGCGTGTTTCGTACCTGGAGGAGCTCCCCGCAGTTCTCAGGATTCACATTCTTGGAGAGATAGGTGTGGCAAGACGGACCTTGTTGACCATGCACGGCAAGCTGGATTAGTGCATGGCGATTCCACGTAGCAAGAGATACAAGCTGCGCCTGGTCCGATATGGTGAAGGATCCCCTTAATGTTTTGGAACGTACATGAAGGACGTACGTTGTAGATCGGAGGATTTCCTATGGTTATATTATGTGTTGAGCTCAGAGGAGCTCCGTTAGATTGAGTGATTATCTTTAGTATATCTATGGGGTGTGTCCCTTGATATTTTACTTTCTTTACGCAAGCTGGTAATCTCCTACCTATGTATATACTTAGGAATTACGTCCACTCCTTGCTCTCACGATTCTCGTGAAGTAACCTTCAGATTGTTTACCACTCTGCGTTCCGGATTACAAAAGAGAACAACATTGATACCTTGTTACTCTTTATCTTTTTTTGCTCTTGCTTCGCTTGTCTTAGCTTAACCACTAGTAGTGAGCCTGCAGTATGGCTCGCTATCTTTGATTAATATATTTTTGGCATTGCTTCACGTCCGCCCATCCTCGGTTAACTCTCTAGATGAGAGTTCTCCCGCCTGAACCTTTACGCCCGTGGCCTTCCATTGTGTCAGCCCATCCTCAGTTAACTATCTTGACGATAGTTCTCCGGCCTGAACCCTTTGCACCTCTGGCCTTCCTTCGTGTCCGACCGTCCTCAGTTAACTCTCTAGATGAGAGTTCTTCTGCCTGAACCTTTGCGCCAGTGGCCTTCCTTTGTGTCCGCCCATCCTCGGTTAACTATCTCGACGATAGTTCTCCAGCCTGAACTCTTTGCACCCGTGGCCTTCATTTGTGTCCGCCCATCCTCGGTTAACTCTCTAGATGAGAGTTCTTCCACCTGAACCTTTGTGCCCGTGGCTTTTCCTCATGTCTGCCCGTTTCTTGGTTAGCTAGCTCGATGGTAGTTTCCCTCCTGAACCCTGTAGGCCCCTAGGATCTCTAGACCTCTGACCCTTATGAATCTCTTAACAATATTGCATTCGGCAACGAACCTTAGAACATTCTTGGTCTACCAACAACCCTCCTTGAACCTCTCTCCTCGGCCATATACCAGTTAGATGGAGTAACCTTGAATAAAGAGGCCCCTTGACCTAGACCTCTAGTGGGATACTGGACGATTACCTTGCCAGTGGCTCGCTTGGATGCTCCTTAGTTGGACCTTAGATGGTTATGCTCCTCGCGGGTGGACTCCGGCTTGATGTCAGAAACCCTCCTTGAACCTCTCCCCTCGGCT
>LN890993.1:115510-126749 GCA_900010015.1 Tuber aestivum | reverse complement strand
TGTAGGACACTGGGCTCCTGGAACCTCGCTCTTCGGCCCCATACCAATAAGCCAGATTCACCTTAGCTACTGAGACCCCTCCTGGCGAAGACCTCCGGTAGGATACCAGAACCGTGCAGTATAGACCCTCGGTGGGATGCCAAACCTGTTTATATGTCCGGAGCCTGATTATGGCGTGCCTGGGACTACCTGCTCGGACCTTGTCCGTTACACCAAATGGATTGCAGACTCACGAGTGCGGTATGGAATCCTCTCAAAAAAGCCTACCATCAAAAATGCACCCCGGCATTTTTCACCACCTATACCTGCAGAACCTGCGCTGGGCCAGACTTGGATGAGGCATGCCTTGGCGGCCCGGCATGTTTTTATCACTGCCAATGCCGTTCAGCCTTCATGGAGGATGACGAGCTAAGCGAGGCTTGGATTTCATTTCTTTCATTGTTTGGTCAAATTTGGATTTGTTTTTGATCGGTTGGGAATTTGTTTGGAGGATTTGTTTTGTTTTGGGAAATGTAACCGGAGCTGGTACTCGGTTAGTTTTAGGTTGTTTTATGTTTTGTTTTAAGTATCGGTTGATACTTAGTTTGTTTTCTGTTTTGTTTTAAGTATCAGTTGATACTTGGTTATTTTGATGCCTTGATTGAGTAAGAGTATGAGTCAGAATTCATGATCGTACTCAAGACATATGTACTTAAAAAGACCGCCATCTTCCACTCTGGAAACGGCAGAATTCAACAGACAGTATTTTAATATACTCGGTTGAACGGTTATCTTTATTCTCCTATTACACCACCGAAGCCTCCCTTAGCAAGCCTAGGGTTGACAGTCTCCAGTAGATGTCACCTCTCTCCTATTTTACCCAACAGCGTGATTAGCGCCCCGGCGTGAACACGTTACTCCACTATGGAAGAGAGCAGGGAAGTTAGTTTTCAGGGTCAAATGGAGTTCGCACTCTAAAGATACTGAGTCGTTAGTATGGCAGGTACATGGTCAGTAGGAGATTGGATGTAGCCCACGACCACCCAGACGTGGTTTATAAATATCAAGGTGCGTCCTATAATGGACAGGGTGTGAGGGTTGGGTAGCCCATCGGCACACCACAGTCAGAACAGGCAGGATTTCGGAGATGAGGTCTAGGTGCGGCGGTACAACCGAAGCGAGTTGTAGGAGGTTAGGGGTTCAGGAGTTCAGGGTCAGGCTTCAGGGCTTCAGGAGGAGGCAAAGTAGAAGAGTGTAATTCCTAGGTACAGGTGTGCAAATTCAATTAAGATTTTTATTTATACTCAGTACCACTATACATGGGGTATCACCGAGCGATCATCCTATCGTACACCTGGCATAAGATTGGGTGAGTCTCCGGTGGGCTACAAGCGGACCGGAACTGCCAGTGAAGTGAAGAGCCTGGGGCCGGGCTCCCCACAATACACCGGCGCGCCCAACAACTATAAACAAGACCAAGTAACCGCCGAACCCACACGAGCCTGACCCGTCAGCGACCCCCAGAGAACACCACAAGCCAATACCTCCACGAGCGAGCAACATACGAAAGCTAGATACAAGTCCATCAACAGTCCCAATCACCCCAGCCCCAACTGACAAACCGATACCTGACCAGGCAGGAACAGAGCGACTGAGGTCCTTGGTCTCACCCAGCAAGGCAAAGGCTGTTACGGCCCGCGACCATCATGAAAGTAAAACAAATCAAAAATACAAATCTGGTCTTAATACCGTCCCATAGACCCAACCAAGTAAATCCTCCACAAGAGAAAATCCCTACCCCACAGAGCCGATCACCCACCAGGGGGAAATGTTCACATGCAGCCCACACCAACCCGTAACAACCCGACCAGGTCCCCAGCTACCAGGGAGGAGTGCCACACTTGCAATGGGTGTGACCGCCAACCCCAGCCACAGCTAGGTTCCCAATTGGGCTGGCACACATCAGCCTCCACCCTGGGGACCACGAGCCAACCACCCCACACAACCCCAAATTAATCAGGGGGGGGGGACAAATCTCAGGGTCAAAGCCATCCCCACCACACACACGGGTGGGGAGGATACCCAAAAGACACTGTAAATGCAAGCGACCAGACTATTCTCGCGAGAAAGGGGCGGACGAAGGAGCGAGGCGAGGAAGATGAGCAACCGCACGTTCAAACCTAATCAATATAAAAACCGAGAGGCAAAGCCCTCAGCCAACAGTAGAGACAGAATGTCAGCGAAAGCGAATCTAAGCTATCCAGTCTCAAACCTGTGACCCTCATAGGAGAACCAGGGACACAACCCCCCTATACCAATGAAATGAACGCGAAATCCTGTGAGAGAACAAGAACTTCAGGAAAGCCAATGTTTTACCGAAACGAAGGTCCAACTGTAAAGAGATTATTGTGACCATCAAAGAAGCCAGAGGTACATTCCTGAGGGGAGACATAGCAAAGACGGCATTCAGGCCCGTGGACGAGGAAGTAAGGGTGTCCAAATTATATCTAAATTCATATTTAGACTCGTGCGCGCCTTACAGGCTTATGCTATGAGCTATTATCCTATCGTACACCTACCATAAGGGCAGGCGAGCCTCTGGCGGACCACAAGCGGACTGGAACTGCGCTTGAAAGCAACAGCCTTGGGCCGGGGTCCCCACAATACACCGGCGCGCGTATCAACAATATACAAGATCAAGAAACCTCAAAACCCATAGCAGCCAGACCCGTTAGCGACCCCGAAAAAACACCACAAGCCAACACCTCCGCAAGCGAGCAAACACGAAAGCTAGGTACAAGTCCATCAACAGCCCCGATCACCCTCGCCCCAACCGACAAACCAACACCCAACCGAACAGGAACAGAGCGCACAATTGAGGGGATCTCCTAGCTAAACTAGTACATTACCCCTTTCTTTGAAATCATGAGCTCAGGCGGCTCCAGGCCCTTTCAGGCCCTTCTCAGAGGTCGAAAAGCTACCCCTGTCCGCCACACAGGCGTCCCGGGAGGGTCCACATCCCACCCACAGTCTCTTATCATATCTGGCCACACATGCGATAACACCGGGGACGACTTCGGGCACTCACCTTGTTAGCCTCCCTCTTGGCCAAGGACAGGGTCGCAAGATAACACGCCACCCAATAAGGGGTATCTCTCCTGTGAACCCCACTGAACACCTTCCAGATACAGCTCCTTCCCTGCCTCGACATCTCGCTAGCCAACCGACCACCTCCCAGTCAGGAACCTGAGGGCGACTGTGATTCAGAATCGGGTTTAAACTATGAGTGGCCAGCCATGAGTTGAACCTTTAGACGTGCCAGGGAGGCCTAATGGTGGACTATGGCCCTCATCCGGACATGGTAACGGACCCAGGCTACTGACCTGAAGAATCACAGTTAGCCCATCAGCTGCAAACAAGGGGTGTACTTCCCATGGGCAACAGCATGTGTCCAAAGCCATCATTGTCTTTGCTCCTTGAGCCCCGTTCTGGATGAACCAGAAAAACACGTTTCACATACTCAACACCCTAACCTATCCACGGCAGGCGACCAGAGTGAACATTAATCGTACTACTCTGCAGCAGAATTCAGAGCTGGCTATGCCGAAGCAATCCTCACCCGTGCAAGGCATGTCGTTGTAGGACGGGCACACGCATCTGTCCTGTCATGCCCAAAGACACATGTAGAACCTCGGCCCTAGTGCAATGTGTCAATGACACAGCCCTAGGGGAATGACCCCCCTTTGCTATGCTGTAGGGTATGGGCTACACCACATTACCCGTAGCCGACCGTGCCTTGCCGTTCTCACCAACTGGCTGGATGTTGAAACGACTAACTAAACTCCGGAGCTAGAACCGGGCGCAGAGCCGAGAGGTGACCTATCCAAGCACTAGCAAGACACACAAACCGAGCTGCGTACCCAGACATCGGTGGGCCCACATTCAAAGTGGGTAGCAACCCGGTCGGTTAGTTATCAGGTCAGCATACGGGGGCTGTTCCCCTCTTGGTAAACACAGGATCGCCCTGTGAAACCCTCCCCATAGCCTTGACATGACCGAGGTCCTTGGTCCTACTAAGTGAGGGGAAGGTAGTTACAGCCTGCGACCATCACACTAATAAAATAAAATCAAAATACAAATCCGGTCTGAATGCCGTCCCGCAATCCCCTCTCCCACCGTAGAACATCCCCACGCCACAGAGCCGACCACCCGTCAGCGGGAAAGATCGGGTGCAGCACCAACGCCAACCCATGAGACCCTGCTGGGTCCCCAGCCACCAAGGAGGAGTGCCACACTTGCAATCAGTGTGACCGCCAACCCCAGCCACAGCCAGGTTCCCAACCGAGCCGGTACACATCAGCCCCCACCCGGAGAGCCAAGAGCCAATCACCCCACACCACTCCAAATAATCAGGAGGGGGGGGACAAATCTCAGGGTCAAAGCCATCCCCACCACACGTGCGGGCGGGGAGGAGACCCAAAAGACACTGTAAATGCAAGCAACCAGACTATTATTGTGAGGAACAGGCGGACGAAGGAACGAGGCGTAGATGACCAGCGACCAAGTATTCGAAGCTTATCGATGTAAAACCGAGGAGCCGAAGCCCTCAGCCAACAGTGGAGAAATGATGTCCGTGAAACCAAACCTTAGCTATCAAGTCTCAAACCTGTGAGCCCGTAGGAAACCAAGGACACAACGCCAGCATCAACCCTCACTTTCAACTAATGGAGCATAATGCACCTTCCTATAATTCTGATTTTACAAATCAAGAACGACCTAGAGAGGGTATAGCTAAGGAGGATTGGCTACTAAACTCTCCCGACTTCAACCCAATAGAGCATATTTGGAGTCTAATGAAGTCAAGAATGGTTTGCCACCATGGTACTGAGAGTATAACCTCACTGGGAGCAATGGAGGTTGTTCTTAAAGAAGAGTGGGAAAAGATTACAATTGAGGAGATCAATCATGAAATTCTGAAGCTGCCAGATATTATGGTAAGATGTATAGCAATAAATGGTGGAAATAAATTTCAGGCATGAATCATATATAGCCTGAGTAGTATTACTTATCTTTCAATTCTATTCTTATTTAATTTCTATTATAATAATTATATAGTTTTACCCTTTTCTTTGCAGTATTCTAGATGTCTTGGCGCCAAGATTTCCGGACACTTTTGAATCGGCCAAGTATATACTAAGGAGTTCAACATGAAATTAGCTCCCGTTCCGTAGGTACAGTACCGGTATCCAACCCCAACCTGTCAAACGCGGTCGAACGGCACACAGCTCTGAACAACACATATATCATATCATGCCCATGGACGAGTCAGAAGGGGCATTCCGCCCACGTACCCGCATCCTAAATTGATACAACAGCGCAAATTCTACCCTAAAGTTTGTTGGAAACCAGCTGTTGCTGCGCGGCATGCTCTTGGGCAAGCCTAGAACATTATGAATGACTATCAGGCCACCCTTGCCTCCAGGCTGAAGCAGATTCAAAACTGGAGATGTCTCGTCGCCGAAATATTTCGGATGAAGATTCGCCACGAAGGTTCGGGAACTCGAGGGAGAAGAAATTATAAGTCCTGTATTATTTTCCCCTCTCACTTTGATAGTTATCGTTTCCTTGCCATTGAACCAGCAGTCAACGTTCTCGAACTGCTTGTGCTTCTGCTTTATCAGTCTTTCTGTGTCACTACCCTTCTCGGCTTTTATAAATTTCAGAAAGTTATCGTCGAAACCATACCCCGTTGCATTCTCTGTAAAAGATTCCATAATAGGCAGCGTTGTCTCCCGTGGTTGCGGATTTTACCATCTTCTCAGGTCAAATTGAAGTAAGCATTCGCAGTTACTAGAACCCACCACCGTGGTAAACCTTATCCATATAAGGGGAAATGCGGTGGAGTGAAGATAGAAAAGGGGAAGTTCACATGAGCCAGCAGTACCGCTACGATTCCCCAGTCCGGAACCAGCCACCCCACCAAAACAGCCTAGCCCTACTCTACACAGGCTTTACCAACACTTTACTTAACTCTATAAACTTGAATACCGTATTCTCCATGCCTATTGCCAAGTCCTAAGATTCTCTGGGTATTCCCCTCACAACAGAAGCGCAGGCTCAAGGAAATGATATCCCAACCTACCACAATCTCCTCCTTACTCAATAAATCAATTATCCTTCTTCTTCATTTAGGATTGGGTAGTATGTTGTGAGGTACATTAGCGCAGGGCTAACAAGATCTGACGGCCTTTTGCTCTATGAAATTCCCGACCCCATCAGGCAAAGAAGGAGACTGACAAGTTTACCATTGACCCGTTTATATCAACTAGTGAATTTCAGATCGCCGGCTCATGCATTAGACCAAATTTGAACAAATGATTTTATGACCATGTTTGGGTACTAGCTTAGTATAGACCAAAGACTGCCTAGGATTAGAGGAACCCATTAAAGAGAGCCAAGTCTGATCAGCCATTTAGTTGTCTGTGAGGTTAGTAAACTGTGTGTTCAACGGCGGGATTGAACTTTCTCCCCCCCCCCTAGTGTTCCCAACTCTCTGGGGCGGCGAAAGCTCAGGGCGGTGGGCCTAACGGAGTGAAACAGCGGTGGTTAAGTTGAGGGTGGAGGACCTCTGGGCACTCCCGGGGACTGCCGAGGGCTACTATAGACGGTAGGGGACAAAGGTGGACGGAGAGGGAGGTACGGGGGATAACATATCACCCTGCAAACAACCTCCGATATGGTCGAAACATTGGGGGTGACATGGCCCTTTTTTTTATAGAATTTCATACTCTAAGACAGTAGCCCTTGGTAGTCCATCCAGTCATACCCGCCCTGAGTGTAGCCCATCCTACCACCCATGACAATATGGACTACAGACTACAGTGTATTCGTCCCGTCCTACCCCAAGGACGGGCAGACTGGACAGTAGAGAATACTGGCCCGATGAGATGCAGTTTAAGGTACAGCACTAATGAGTAAATAAGTGAAAGTGCGATCACAGTCGGCTCAGTGGGCAGAAGGGGGTAGAAGGATGGCGAACTGGGCCATCAATCTAGATGATAGGTAATGACACATTAGGACTGGTGCGAAAAAAGCAAAGGGCGGTGCCCAATTCCTGATGCCCAATGGCAGCGTGGATGGGAAACAGAACTACGATATCTTGGTAGCGTGGGATACGAGTACAATAAGGGTAGCAACGATCCACCACTGTGTGCCACACCCACAGCTCATCTTATCATACTTGAGTACTCACATACCTTACGGGTATAACCGCATGCCCGAGCTGGATGCCATATGCAACCAAACATGGATCGCTGCCTAAGACCGGTTGGCCGTCGAACGGCACTTTGTTTTGGCGAGTTTACTCTTTTATCATCGCAAAGTTGGGGATTCTCAAGTGTTGCGGTGGGCTGTGGATGTAGAAACTGACCGTGGCATCGCGTAGGGCGGCACGGTATGGGTAGGCATTTGGCGATACCGATGGGTGTCGAAAGCTGGGTTCCTGCCATCTTGTAGCTGGTATGAAGCTGCGAGGAGAGCCTCCCGACCTGAGCCAACATCACGTTGGGCTGTGCTGCGATGGTTTAAGCTAGGTGGTATGAAGTGTGAGTTTTTTCTACTTATTGCTTCGTGGGACCTGAAGTACTTGTATATGCCAAGGTAGCCAGTTCTACTGTAGGGGCTTTACGAGTAGGGCTTTTGTTCGTCGCAGTGCAGAATTTGCCTGGACAAAGCAGGAGATACATATCTCTCGGTGACTCTGAAAGCCAAAGCAAACCACGTGAGCTGAAGCAAACATACTTGGTGGAGAGCGCGAGAAAACAAACAAACGATCCATCGGCACCCTGGCTGCCTTGTGATGATGGCAAACATGGCGGCGGTGCCAGCCAGTATGCCGAATGGTGGGGGAGCTAGGCGGCGGGCCCCAACACCCGGTGTCTGACGCCCCAATGCAACCTATATTGGTGAAGCGGAAACAAATGCCGATACCCTATGTATACCGACATGGGATGAGACAATAACAGTAACCCAGAACCGTCTGTCAAACCGCGGCATACCTCACTAGGCCCACACGAGTTACCCCTCACCGTAGCCTCGTTTCCTAGTCGCACGCCCTATGCAATCCAATACAGATTACTGCTTGAGTTAGCCATCAAACGGTCTTTGGTTTTGACGGATCTACATCTCGATCATTAGAGAGATGGGGTATATTCGAATGTTATGATAAATGCCGCGGCCGACTGTTGTATCACACAGAACTACTATACAACGTGTAGGCACGTACAAGTACTAGTACAGTACTTGGCGGTAAGGTTGAGTATCCGAAGCTCGTTTCCTATCGTTGCCTATCCTAGCATGAATACGGTGCTCGGGAGTGAGGCTGAGGGAAGTACTTTCCAGCCTGCCTGCGTCAGCGCCACGAGAGGCAGTGCTGTAATGATCCAAGATGGGCATGATGCAGTAATACGGTACATAAATTTCTCGACTAAGTTACCGGTATGCGGTTTACAAGGAGTGATGAATCTATGGCCGTCTATGTTATACAAGCTAGCCGATTCCACTATGGTCTACTCCTGACTCCGTCACCCTGAGCTTGGCCCGTGGCAGGTTCTCCTCTTACTTATGGGAATAGCGTGGAAGCACGGCAGGAACCTTCCGGTGAAGCTGGATGTCCTCCCCAACACCTGGAGAGTCAGTTTAGGATCATGAGATCTCCATTTATTTCTATTCACCCCCCTTTTTTTCAGTTATAGCTTTATGATTATGGTGTTTTATATCGTTTATTTGTTCTGACATTAAGGGGGTCAGGGTTTATAAAGTTTTAGGGGTTTTTAGACCATACCAGGGCGCTTGCAAATGGGTTTCCTGGGCTTAAGAAGAATCCACGAACTTGACACTAGACAGAGAAAAAACGATTCCACCGTAGGCACTCTGGGGTGTTCTTTCATCGCGGTGTAGGATTTGTGCGATTGCAGGATCGAACTTGAGGGTGTGGGACATCCACTGCTATAAATGCGGTAGCAACAGCCGGGATGTCGACACAAATCAGCGGGAGGTTGATTGGATGGTCCTGACAATGAGGTCCCACAAAAAACCCCGCTTTCCTGTAGCGCCTAGCGATTCAATCACCGACAAACTCCATCACCTATCCTCTCGCTCACCAACAGCAAACATGTCCCAATATCACTTCAATGATAATACCAACTCCTTAAATACTACAAACTCGTTTAATAGAGTGTGGAACAACTGCACCATTGGGGATGATCGGTCTCAGATATTGGGCTGGCTATCCCCACTAGAGCCAAGGCTGCGACACCAAGATATACAGGACCGCCGAGTCGGGGATGTAGGGGAATGGCTCTTAAAAACTGAGGAATTTGGGAATTGGTACGCGGGTGGTGGTGCGGGCGAATCCGATAACGCAGTATTGTTTTGCTATGGATCTCCCGGAGCGGGAAAGACGTATATTAGGTAACAAGGTCAAACCCCGAGAACGGAGAAAGGGTGGGCGTTGACAAGGCGCGATGTTAGTTCATTGGTGATAGACAGCCTGTGTGATCGGGCCAGAGGACGAAATGTCGCGGTTGCGTGTTTTTACTTCGATTTTGCAGCCCAAAAGGAGCAGTCATCGACTAGTATGCTGGGCTCCCTACCTAAACAGCTTGTGAGTGGACTAGCGGTTGTTCCGGGGGAGATTTTGCGAGCCTACGAAGACCAGGAAAAGGTCATTGGTGGACGGGGGCTACGTCTTTCCGATGTTGTGAAGATGCTGCAGACTACCACTTGTGAAAGGCACACATTCATATGTACCGACGCTCTTGATGAATGCGTGGCGGGATATCGGGTCAAGCTTCTTGATTCGCTAAATCAAATCCTCCAAGTGTCGCCAGGCACTCGAATATTCGTGACGGGGAAGCCCCACATTGAAGCTGAAGTGGGGAAGCGTCTCTCTGGAAGAGGGACGAGTGTATTAATTACTCCCAGGAGTGATGATATCATTAGCTATCTTCGTAATAGGCTGGATGAGGACACAACCCCGGATGCGATGGACACTTGTCTGGAAGCGGACATCATGAAGAGGATTCCGGAAGATATTTCTGAAATGTAAGTGGGAGGGACGGCATAGGGGAAGCTACATCAAGTTACAAGCTGACAAATTTATATCTAGATTCCTGCTCGTATCGCTGAATATCGATGCCATTCTGCAGGAAACCACAATCCGTCGTAGGCGACGAAAACTCGACTCAATGACGGATGGCCTGGGGTTGGGAGGTGCTTATGGTGCAACACTGGATCGGATAAAGGGACAGGGTGGGGAGAAGGCGAGGCTCGGGATGGCGGCCTTAATGTGGATCTCTCACTCGGAGCGACCATTGAGAGCCGATGAATTGTGTCACGCCCTAGCAGTCGAAATAGGGTCCCCGAATCTCGATGGCGACAATGTTCCTTCAATAAGGACATTGCTAACCTGTTGCCAGGGCCTTGTTGGCGTAGACAAGAAAGCTTCTACGGTCCGGCTAACCCACCTTACCCTCCAAGAGTACCTCCGGACTCATCCTGAGCTTTTTGGTGCAGCCCACTCGATAATGGCGGAAACCTGCCTGAGTTATCCAAATTCTCGGCAGGTCAATGCCCTTTCCACCGGACCCTTTCCCGATCTTGAGGGCACACCCTTTCTGGGATATTCTTCTCTATATTGGGGAGTCCACGCGAGGAGGGACCTCTCAGATCGCCCGAAGTCTCTTGCACTGGAGCTGTTTGACGACTACAATGGCCACGTATCCACCAGGATCCTCTTGAATGGACAGATGGGGTATTATTCCATCATTTATTCCAATAAACCTTCCCAGTTCAGTGGCCTACACTATGCATCCTGCTTCGGGATTATTGAGCTTGTGGCTGGTTTCGTAGAGGTGAAGTGTTATGATGTCAACCAAGAAGACTGTAAGGGTAAAACACCACTTAGTTGGGCTGCATTGTCGGGGCACGAGGAGGTGGTGAGGATACTACTCGGCCGGGGCGATGTCAGCCCAGACAAACCGGATAATGACGGCCGAACGCCACTCATTTGGGCTTCTCGGGAGGGGAACGAGGGGGTGGTGAAGATGCTACTCAGACGGGACGATATTAGCCCGGACAAACCGGATAATGACGGCCGAACGCCACTCAATTG
This sequence comes from Tuber aestivum, assembly GCA_900010015.1. NCBI lineage: Eukaryota > Fungi > Ascomycota > Pezizomycetes > Pezizales > Tuberaceae > Tuber > Tuber aestivum. The sequence continues at coordinate 115,597 of LN890993.1, read as the reverse complement.
GGCTGCTTCGGAGGGGAACGAGGGGTGGTGAAGATGCTACTCGGACGGCCGAACACCACTCATTTGGGCTTCTTTGGAGGGGAACGA
>LN890993.1:96561-115490 GCA_900010015.1 Tuber aestivum | reverse complement strand
GGTGAAGATGCTACTCAGACGGGACGATATTAGCCCCGACAAACCGGATAGTGACGGCCGAACGCCACTCAATTGGGCTGCTTCGGAGGGGAACGAGGGGGTGGTGAAGATGCTACTCGGACGGGACGATGTCAGCCCGGACAAGCCAGATGATTACGGTCGAACGCCATTCAGTTGGGCTGCTTCGCAGGGTCACGAGGGGGTGGTGGAGATCCTACTCAGACGGGACGATATTAGCCCGGACAAACTGGATAGTGACGGCCGAACGCCACTCAATTGGGCTGCTTCGGAGGGGAACGAGGGGGTGGTGAAGATGCTACTCGGACGGGACGATGTCAGTCCAGACAAACCGGACAATGGCGGCCGAACACCACTCTTGTCTGCTACTGAGTAGGCGCACGAGAGAACGATAGCCCTGTTACAGCCCCCAGCATCTGCCAATCCTAGCACGGGCTGAGCCCGAGCAGGCGTTTCCCGCCCTACCGTCTTCGAAGCCAGATAACCTGTGTGCCATTTTCATAAGAACGGCGATCGCTCCATACACACGCCTGTCACCGTCCAACCTCCCCCTGCAGCTTAATTTATTACCTTGTGGTTCCTTCCCTTCTTTCTAGAATAACACTGTCTTTGAAACTTAGAATAGCTATTTCTTTTTCGCTCGAAGCAATTAATGGTTGATGGTGATACACATATCTGCCGTAGACCGACCAAACTCCTCCCCGGATTTCTTCTTTCCTTGTGTCAAAATCTGTCAGTTTCTGTTTATTTTCTAGTTGCTGGTGTTCGAGTGGGGCTCTTTAGATTTTACCGGCCCTGTGATAAGCCACCATAGCCCGGAATCTCTCTTACATCTACTTCCATGGTTATATCTCTTGATTGTTTATGGACAACGGCCCTTGGGGTGGTGTGCGCCAGTGGAGATGTTGAGTATTGATGGGGAATGATCTTATTCATTTGTTTTTCTCCCAATACCTCCCCTCCCTCCTCTTTGCTTCAGATGTATGGGTTATGAAGGAAATAAAAACGACGGGCAAAAATACCCACGACAACCTTCAAAAGCCATGCAAAAGCTGGCCACTTTTTAAGATATGGTGGTGACCGGCCTCCACGGTGAATATAATTTAGTCAAGGTCGTGCCTACGTGCCGCCGGTAACCTCCCCTCTGTGTGCTTACAGGTGAGGCTAGGAGGGTGGCGTATCTCTTAATCTTGCTCATCAAGGAAGATTTATACAGTAAGGGGCCCTTTAGAAAGTGAGGTTGAATACCATTCCACTGCCGGTGTTCTGCCCCATATGGTGGTGTAAGATATCTGGCTATTCTACAAGCGCTGGGACGGGTTCTCTCCATCCTATCCCAGTCTCCTCTTACCCCCCTTTTTACTGTATTCTGTACTAGTAGGACTCCCGGCCCAGATTTCAAGAACACGTATAAACTCCCCGCCTGGCCCAATAGAGAAAACCTTGCCATGCCCTGGATGTTAGTGTTCGAATAATACCTTGCCCTGCTATGTTTTAAACAATTGACAAGCCACGGCAAATTACAATTGTGAACCACGCTGCGGCAAAACGCTATCTCACGCTATAAAATCAACTGCCGGGTAATGGTGTCTTTCGCCGTCTTCCCATATCAAGTCAAAGTGAATGTTTATGGCCATTGGGGTTCCACCACAGCCGGAAATTTTTCCCATTACTGGGGGGAACATACGGGGTTGCGCTGGGAAGGAAGAAGTTCACATGAGCCATCGGTGGCCCCCATGGTATTTAGACTATACGGTTCCTCCGCATCCGGCCAAACAGTCTCTACGCTACACGATCTTTTTTGTCAGAAGTTTACCAAATCCTATCGGTTGGATCTTCACCCTCGCCGAGTGGTAGGCTACTCAGGTGTTCCTCTCACCATGGAATCGTGGCTCGGGAAATCCTACATCTGCGTATCATATTAGCTTACCCGATGTGCCAAGGAGCCATCCCCATGGTTTGATATTGGATAGGTATATAGCCAAAAGGTTGCATCGGGGGTGCGTGGGGGCCCACAGGCTTACCCACGACTAATACTTAAAGCCCGCCTGGTAGAGAAAACGTTGGTGGGCTGCTGTTCGCTTCCTGTCGATGGCCCGGCGATGCGTAGGTTTTAGGTATTGTGCTTGCGGATTAGGCCTGCTTTGATAGAGGCTTAACGGTGGGGGTCCCGTAACGCGTGTGAGAGGGACAGTCTGCTGGAGGGGGCGGGGGCGGCAGGGGGTATCGGATACATTCTTGTCTGCGATGTTGGGGTTAAATTTGGTTGTGTATTCGACGGAAGGGTATGATATGTTGGGCTCGGTTTCCTCTTCCACCTCCGCACTGTGACTTACGCTTTGTAAAAACCATGATGAAATAAACTACATATGCTGAGGTGGAGTTTTGTTTTTTTTGCCGTTGGTCTGGATAACCGCTTTTTTAATACCTTTGCCACGAGGTTTTTACGATACCCTACTATAGCGTATATGTTGCGTGGTTGTTATTGTGCTATGCAAATACACTCTTCTACGCTGGAGGATGTTGGAATGACCTTCCATATATCGTCCCAGGAACTGTATACAAAGTCGATGGTTGTTTCTGTATCGTATCAGTAGTGGGCGATTTCTCGTTGTTTTCAATCAATCGAGTAAACACGCGACGACATAAGAACTAGTAGAGGATACAAGTGACAGCCTGTGACGGGGATAATAATTGCTATGATACATGCCATAGCATTTGGGCATAGCGTGTTATGAAGGTGAAGCATAGTTGAGGATTTTCCTTTTACTTTACTTTAGTTTAGTTTTCTTTCATTTTAAGGTTGCAGCGCCTTAGCTGCAACCTTGGTACAAGTACTCGTACATGCTTGGGGGTGGTGAATCGGCTGGAGCGGGGCTACGGGGCTCTTTTATTTATTTATTTATTTTGTTATTTTTATCCCTCCGTTTTTTTACCCTTTTTTTTCCACAAACGGTTGCGTTGCCCTGGTGATAAATTTACTTTTGGAGGACGGGGTGATCGTTATTTTGTTGATGCGTTGGGATAGCGATGGCAGACGTGTTTTTATAGTGGATATGGCTGGTGGCTCGCTTACCCGTGGTTTAGCGGTGTATCTTGGGTCCTAGATTGTCTCGGGATGTGCGGAATAATTCGTCCTACGCCATCAGGCGACTCCCGAATTAAAGAAGCCAAAGTAAGGGTCGAGGGATGAAGCGGTGGGAGTGAAATCACCGGGGCCAAGCACAGCTAAACGTGGGAGGACGATGGATGGTGGTGGACGACTGATGCAATGGAGATGATATGATAAGAGGGGATGTAACGGAAGGTATCGTATACACAATATTTTAAATTTACCTTGGACGCCTAACAACTTGAGGACCAAAGGGAGCTCCGCGGGTGGAAGCGAATGCGCCTAGTGGAAAGACCAGGGAAACAAGTGAACGGTCCACCATCACTCGGGAAACCCCGTAGTCATCGCGAACATACCAATGTCCTACACTTTATACATATGCCGGATGGCGTGGTGGTTCGGGAAAACAGACAAGGGGGGGCGCCCGATTCCTGATGCCCAAGGCAACGTGGATCGGGAAACCGAGCTAGCGATATCCTATGTTTGAAATACCAGCGTGGGATGCCGGAAGAATAATGGTAGCAGTGATCCACCACTCTGTGCCACACCCACGGCACACCTCGTGATACTCGGGTACTCAATATCTTAGAAGTATAACCGCATGCCCGAGCCGGATGCCATTTGCAATCCAACATGGATCGCTTCCTGGGACAGGTTGGCCGTCGAACGGTATTTGGTTTTGGGGAGTTTACTCTTTTATCATTGCAAATGTGGAGAATACTCAAAGCGTTGCGATGAATATAGAAACTAACCGTGGCATTGCGCAGGGTGGCACGGTATCGGTAGGTATTTGACGATACCAAAGGGTGCCGAAAGCGGGGCTCCCATATTCTTGTGCCTGGTATGTTGCGGCGAGAAAGAGCCTCACGGCCTGGACCGACGCCTCGATGGACTGCGCTGTGGTACGGTAGTTTATATTAGGTGGCATGTGAGTTTTTTCGACTGACTGCTTCGTGGGACTTGAAGTACTTGTATGTGCCAAGGTGCCAAGGTAGCCGGTTCTACCGTAGGGGCTTTTTGAGTGGAGTATTCGGTAATCGCAGTGCAGGATTCGTGCTGTGCCTCAGGGAGAGGTGCTTTGTTTCCTCCTACTGGTACTCGTTGTTTAAATGTGTATGGTACAGCACTATCTTGATAACTTTGTACGAAAATACGATGCAATAGAAAGAGTGTATCGCAGGCCTGCTAAACGAGGAGGAGGTTTGTATGAAGGTATATTGGTAGTTATTCTTGTCCTTAATTCTCCTTAAGTGAGATGGGTGGTAACCCCTATTTATACAGATGTGCATCCTTCGCGTAACTGAGAAATATAATAAGGAAAAACATAAGTGTCGACATGTTTGACCGTAACATAAGCAGGAAAACATAAGTGCGAACATGTTTGACCTTGAGAAACTGCCAAGAAACATGTGTAAATCTGTAGTGGTGTGAACAGATAATTGAAACATAATTGTAAATTAAATGACTGATTACCGTACATGCTGATGCATAAAATGTAAGAAATAAACCCGAACACCAGATAAGAAAAGTACGCCATAATCCCCTAATCGTATCATGAAATATCTAATGAAATATATGCAGTACATGCTATGGCTGTAGTAATGTTCGTGTTATTAAAACAATACCAAGTAGAGGAATATACGATATTATTAAGGAAAATATACATATGAAACGAATTAGAAAATTCAACACTCGTACCTCTGTGGTGGGCACTGATAACGTAAATCAGGTGGAAGTGACACAAAACTGGGATGTGACACAAGCTGGACTTGGCGTAAAGAACACCCGTGAATTGATGGTACCCCGCTTTGCCAAGGGTATAGATGGTTATTGCAACCACGATGCCTCCACGATGAAGTAAAGATCCTCAATATGAGGCTCACCTCCAAACGGCAATCCAAGCGATAAGATCCGGGAAGGAGGAGAGTGTTGCAGAAGTCAGCGAGGCCTTCGAGGTAGACAAGCGGACCCTCTACCGAAGATTAGCCGGAACCTCAACCAGTCGTGCAGAGGCCCATGAGGGACAGCAACGGCTAATGATATCAGAGGAGAAGGCTATTGTGAGATGGTGTTTTGACCAAGATGACAAGGGTTTTCCACCAAGGCTTAGTATGGTACGGGATATGGCAAGGCATTTAGAGGAAAAGCGTTCAAAAGTCAGATGTGAACCAATGGGGAGGAATTGGATGTCCCGTTTCCTTAAGCGCCATCCAGCTCTTGCTGTTAAACTCAGTACACAGTTAGAAAGGCAAAGGGCATATGTGAAGAATCCTTTACTGATTCAAGACTATTTCAACAAGCTGTCTCGGTTGATTCGGGTAAATGGGCTGTCTGCTTCACAGATTTTTAATATGGATGAGAAAGGTTTTTTGATGGGAGTGGCCTCACGGGCAAAGGTTTTATGCCGCCGTGGATGAAGGAATCCCCATGTCACTCACGATGGGAAGCGCGAACTTGTTATGGTTATCGAGACTATCTGTGGTAATGGTGCAGCTCTTTTGCCCTTTATTATCAATAAAGGTGCTGGCCATTATCTTGGATGGTATAAGAACCTAAAGGAGGAAAATGAAAACTACAAGTTTAGCTACTCACCTAGGGGATGGGTAGATGATCGCCTAGCTCTACAGTGGCTAGAACTTGTTTTTGAACCAGAAACACGTGCTATTTGTGGTAGTGATCCAAGGCTATTGATCTTTGATAGCCATGGATCTCATATCACCTACAACTTTGTCTCCTACTGTTTAGCTCACAATATTCTCCTCCTTTGCCTCCCCTCCCACTCGACTCACCTATTACAACCTCTGGATGTAGGACTCTTTAGCCCCTATCAACATTTCTATGGTGTGGAGGTTGACAATTACATTCGATCGGGAAAAACCCTTTTTGGAATCAAAAAATCAGTTTTCATTCCTTTTCTTACGGCTGCTCGCACGCAAACCTTTACCCCCTACAATATTTTACAGTCCTTTACGAGTACGGGTATTTGGCCACTTAACCCGCGACGTGTTTTAGGTAAAATTGCTCCTGTCACAGCAAGGGTTCGAGACTCTTTTGGGACATTCAAAGAACCAAAGTCTGGCTATGAAATCCGACACCGAGTTCGGGCAGGAACAAACCTCATCGATTCGCTCACCCCAGATAGTTCCGAAGAAACTATCAACCGGGTAAAGATAATTATGACAACTCTTGGTCATCAATTGGAGGAAGAAATAGCGGAGAAAGAGGTGTGGCAAGAGCTCACTCATCGGCTACAAAATGTGAATATTGTTCACAATGTTACCGATAAGCGGAAACTAAGTGAAGCACGAGTGCTGGATGGAGCAACCTTGATCCAATTGCGTAATGCCCACTTGGAGAAAGATCTTCAAAGGACTCAGGCTGCAGCTAAAAGGGTAGCCTCTGGGTTCCGGCATGGATGACGAAAAACCAAGCCAGCACAACAAATATCCTCCCCTCACCTTCAGCCAACTACACCACACCAACCCAGACCACGGACCCAGCAGGTTATCATTTCTGCTACTCCACATATGGTGCTAGTCGATTCGGAGAATGATTCAGGTTCTGCAAGTAAGGCAGAGGAGATTAGCGATCCTGAATGGACTTCTGGAGCTATCCCATGTGAGCCAGAGCCACACCTGAGTTTTTTGCCTTCAGCAATATGATTAAACCGTCCAACATGCCTTCTGGATCGTCCTCTGCATATGTCCCTTCGCTCCCGGCATCCTCCTGCCCCCTAGTGCTCAGATTTCGTACATTCTGGTACCCCCCCTTCACATTTTACTTTTTGATATATTTCTAACTCTCCCTTTCTTTCTTGTAGATACCATTGTTTCCTTCGGCTTTGCTTTCTTTATCCCATTCATTTTAGTCTTGTTTCCTCAAAATTCATCTCATACTTTGTAGTTGTCGAGTGGGGCCATTGCACAATTGCGCAATCTAAGACAGTGTCATTTCCCCGTATTGCGTCATTACTAGGTGATTTACGTTAGTGGTGTGTTTGACAAAAAGTCTGAGGGAGATTTGTGCCACAGTGCTGAGGCATGCATGAGGTTCCACAACTACCCCGCTTTCCCTCAAGCCCTCGGGATTCTGGACCCCCACCGACTCTATCATCCATCATCTACGATATCCCAAGCAAAAAAAATTCGAAATGTCACAGTCTTTCAGTAATAATAACAGCTCTTTCAACACCACTGTTAATGTGTCGAATAACTTAACCGTTACCGATGACCGATCTAATATCCTAACCTGGCTATCCCCACTAGAGCCCAGGCTACGACACCAAGATATACAGGACCGCCGAGTCGGGGATGTAGGGGCATGGCTCTTACAAACTGAGGAATTTGGGAGTTGGTACGCGGGTGGTGGGGAAGGCGAATCCGATAACACAGTTTTGTTTTGCTATGGATCTCCGGGAGCGGGAAAGACGTATATGAGGTAACAAGGCTAAGCCCAACGGAATGGAAGAGGGCAGTGCTGACAAGCCGCGATGTCAGCTCATTGGTGATAGACTGTCTGTGCGATCGGGCCAGAGGACAAAATGTCGCTGTTGCGTGTTTTTACTTCGATTTTGCCGCGCAAAAGGAGCAGTCATCGACTGGTATGCTGGGCGCCCTGCTCAAACAGCTTGTGGGTGGATTGGAGGTGGTGCCGGGGGAGATTCTGCGAGCCTACGAAGACCAGAAAAAGGTCATTGGTGGACGGGCGCTGCCTCTTTCCGATGTTGTGAGAATGCTGCAGACCACCACTTCTGAAAGGCGCACATTCATATGTATCGACGCTCTTGATGAATGCGTGGCAGGATATCGGGTGAAGCTTCTTGATTCTCTAAATCAAATCCTCAGAGTTTCGCCAGGTACTCGAGTATTTGTGACTGGGAGACCCCACATTGAAGCTGAAATTGGGAAGCGCCTCTCTCGAAGAGTCACAAGTGTATTAATTACTCCCTGGAGGGATGATATCGTTAGCTATCTTCGTGCTAGGCTGGACGAGGACACAACCCCGGATGCGATGGACAGTAGTCTGGAAGCGGACATCCTGAAGAGGATTCCGGAAGATATTTCTGAAATGTAAGTGGGAGGGACGGCACAAGGGAAGCTACCTCGAGTTACTAGCTGAAAAATTTATATCTAGATTCCTACTCGTCTCACTGAATATTGATGCCATCCTGCAGGAAACCACAATCCGTCGCAGGCGACAAAAGCTCGACGCAATGACGGATGGCTTGGGGTTGGGAGGTGCTTATGGTGCAACACTGGATCGGATAAAGGGACAGGGTGGGGAGAAAGCGAGGCTCGGCATGGAAGCCTTGATGTGGATATCTCACTCGGAGCGACCATTGAGAGCCGATGAATTGTGTCACGCCCTCGCAGTCGAAATTGGGTCCCCGAATCTCGATGGCGACAATGTTCCTTCAATAGGGACATTACTAGTCTGTTGTTAGGGTCTCGCTGTCGTAGACAAGAAAGCTTCCACGGTCCGGCTAATTCACTTTACCCTTCAAGAGTACCTCCGGACTCATCCCGAGTTTTTTGGAGCATCTCACTCGATAATGGCGGAAACCTGCCTGAGTTTTCTAAATTCTCAGCAGGTCAATGCCCTTTCAGCCCGACCCTTTCCTCATCTTTATGGCACACCCTTTCTGGAATATTCTTCTCTATATTGGGGAGTCCACGCAAAGAGGGACCTCTCAGATTGCGCGAGTTCACTTGCACTGAAGCTATTTGATGATTGCAGCGGCCACATATCCACTAAAATTCTCCTGAATGCGCAGAAAGGGCGTTTTTACATCGGTGATTCCAATAAACCCTCCCGGTTCAGTGGTTTACACTACGCATCCTTCTTCGGGATTGTTGAACTTGTAGCTGGTTTGGTACAGGTGAAATGTTACGATATCAACCAAAAAGACTGTGGGGGCAAAACACCACTCAGTTGGGCTGCTTTGTTGGGGCACGAGGGGGTGGTGAAGATACTACTCGGACGGGGCGATGTCAGCCCTGACAAACCAGATGATTACGGCCGAACACCACTCAGTTGTGCTGCTTGGGCGGGGCACGAGGGGGTGGTGAAGATGCTACTCGGACGGGACGATGTCAGCCCAGACAGACCAGATAAAAGAGGCCGAACACCACTCAGTCGGGCTACTTTGTCAGGGCACGAGGGGGCGGTAAGGATGCTACGCGGATAGGACGATGTCAGCTCAGAAAAACCGGATAATGACGGCATAACACCACTCTTGTCTGCCACGGAGTAGGCCCACAAGAGACTGATAACCCCGCTACAGCCCCTAGCATCCACCAATCCTTGTACGGGCTAAGACCGAGGTGGCATTTCCCGCGCTTCCGCCTTCAAAGCTAGATAACCTATGTGACATTTTCATAAGAACGGTGATCACTCCATGCCGGTACACGCCTGCCCCCGTGCAACCTCTTGCAGCTTAATCTTTCACTTTGTGGTTCCTTTCCTTCTTTCCGGAGTAATACCGTCTTAGAAATTTAGAATAACCATTTCTTTTTCGCTTGACGGAATTCATGGGTGATGGGGATGCACATATCCGCCGCAGACAGACTACACTCCTCCCCGGATTTCTCCTTCCCTAGTGTTAAAATCTGTCGGTTTCTGATCGTTTTCTAGCTTTTGGGGTTCGCATGGAGCTATTTATATTTTACCGGCCCTGCGATAAGCCGCTGTAGCCAGGAATTTCTGTCATATCTACCTCCATGGTTATATTTTTTGAGTGTTTATGGGCAGCGGCCGTTGGTTTCATGTGCGCCAGTAGAGATGTTGAGTGTTGATGGGCAATGATCCTTGGTATGATATATGGTGTGTATCGGTGGGGATGAGGGTTTGGATGCCTGAAGGGCTTGAAGTTGGAGTTAGTGGTCACATGTTGTTCAGTGTCTTGTATTTAGCTCCCAGGCTTGCACCTGGAAACACTACCGAATATCCTTTCTCCTCCGCCTCTAAGATTGGGTTGTTTGTCCACCTTTGCCCCCACACAACAATTTTCTAGTTGTATTCTTACACTTATTATTCACTTATTGTTCCTCCAGTACCTTTTCTCCCCCCCCTCTTAGGTTCGGATGTCCGGGCTATTTGGATACAGATAGAGGAAGAAATGAAAAGGACGTGCAAATATCCACGACAATCTTAAAATGACATGTCAAAGCTGGCCATTTGCTAAGATGAGGGTGATTGGCCTCCACCATGAACATAATTTAGTCAAGGCCTTGCTTACGTGCCGCCGGTAACCTCCCCCCAAGCGTGCGTTTGAAGGCAAGGCTGGGAGGGCGTCGCATCTTTTAGCCTCGATCATCAAGAAAGACTTATCTAACATGGAGTCCTTTAGAAAATGAGGTTGGCTGCCGTTCGGCTGGCACTTGTATTCTGCCCTACTCTCTCTGTTGTGATAGAACTGCCTACATCGGTGTGCGATATCTAGTTATTCTACGAGCGCGCTAGGATGGATTATCTCCTTCCTACCCCAGTCTCCTCTTACCCCCCCCCCTTCAGCGTATTCTGTACTAGTAGAACTCCCCGCCAAGGTGTCACAAACACTTATAAACTCCCCGGCCTGGTCCAATAGAGAAACCCTTGCCATGACCTGGGTATTAGTGTTCGAATAATATCGTACCTTGCCACATTTTAAACAATTGTTACGGCTCCTTGAATTAAAGTTGTGAGTCACGCGGCTGCAAAACACCATCTCACGCTATAAATCGACTACCGGGTAATGATGTCTTTCGCCGTCTGTTCATATCTAGTCAAAGTGAGTGTTCACGGCCGCTGAGGTCAGCCGCCGCGGGAAATATTGGTCATATCGAAGGGGGGGAACATACCAGGTTGAGCTGGGAAGGAAGAAGTTCGCATAAACTGACGGTGGCCCCCCACGAAATTCAGGACTATACGGTTCCTCTACATCCGGCCAAACAGTCTCTACGATACATAGTCTTTTTTTTGCCACAGGTTTACCAAGCTCTATCCATTGAATCTTTGCCCTTGCTGACTGATAGGCTACTCGGGTGTTCCTCTCACGATGGAAGCGTGACCTGAGAAATTCCACTTTTTGCGTATCACATTAGCTTACCCGGTATACCAACGAACTAGTCCAATGTCTAATCTTGGGTAGGTTAGCCAAAGGTTGCATCGGGAGTGCTCGGGAGCCCACAAGCCCACCCACGACGAATACTTAAAGCCCACCCGGCAGAGAAACTACTGGTACGCTAATATTCGCTTCCTCTCGATGGGTATGTTTCAGGAATTGTGCTTCCGGATTAGGCCTACTTTGGCAGAGATCTAATAGGAAGGATTTTGTGAGGCTTGTGAGGACAGTTTACTGGAGGGGTATCGGAGATCTTTTTGTCTGCGATATTGGAGTTAAACTTGGTTTAGTATTTGATGGGGGGTATTTTGAGCTCGTCTTTCTTTTTAACCTGTGTTGTAGCCTACCCTCTGTATAAGTCGTGGTTAAATACACTACATACGTTGAGATGAAGTGTTCTTTTGGTTCTTTTTTTTTTCGTCGGTCTGGGTAATGGCTCTTGGTACGCTTGCTACAAAGTAATATACCCTGCTGCGGTCTTGCATTGTTGTATTGCGCGCTATGCAATGCGTTGTTCAACACCACGAGAACTGCTAGGAGAGACGAGTGACGGCTTGTGGCAACAAGAATGAAAATAGTTATCATACATTTTTCTGGGGATGATAGCATTCGGGTGGAGCGGTGAGTTATGAACAAAGCAGGGTATGTGGTCAATAAATTTCTGTTTACATGAGCGATTGTACTTCTCGGTGGTTCCAGAAGCACCCGGAAATACAGGCACGGTTTCGGTCAAGGAAACGCAATGATCTCCGGACACTTTTAGAATCGCTGAGTGGGCGGTAGCTCCCCCGGCGTTTGGGGTACAGTATTTGGCGTGGTGTGTGTGTCGTGGATAAGGTGGTTTCTTTCGGAGCCGTTATCCCTGGGGATTGGATCAGCGGTCCCGTTAACATAGTTAGCTTGGTCGTGGATTTTGGATCGTGAATATGATGTAGTAAGCCCGATAGAAGGCCATCCGTCGCGTCCTGCCACTCCTAAAATAATGGGACTAATGGAAGCATCAGGGGATAAAGCGGTGAGAGTGAAATCTGGGACCAGGAATGGCTGAGCGTCGGAGCTGGGGTCGTGTGAGGGCTACCGGTAGATGGCCGGTGAGGGAGGTGGTGCATGTTGAACATTTACTCTTTTGGACTGCTCACCACATAGGACGAAATAGTTCACGGACAAGCAACACAACTACCACAAGCCGTTTGTGGTGGTTTCACCTCGGAAGCAACACGGATAAGCACCGGTAGGATCTGGTGGTATGTGGATTGGTTGGAAGTTTCGGTAGGACGAGGAAATGTGTCAAAGAAGAAGGTTCCACTATGAGAAGCAAATAAGGAAGCTGGTTCTTCTCTTTATTCTTTTGGTTTTTTGTTAAGCAGATACTATTGGAAATAGCGAGATGCTGCTCGGCATGCTCGCATCTTTCCTTGCTCCCACTACCCCCCTCCATTCTCCTTTCCCTCTACCCTTCCCCCTATCCTTCCCCATTCCCTTACCCCCCCACCCTTCTTCCCTTCCCGCATAGTTTGCTTGTTTGTTTGTTTTTTGGGAGAGCGGGCGGGAGCGCGGCGGAAAGGCAGGAGTGCGGGAAAGCGCGGCGGGGGGCGCACGGCGGGAGCGCGAGTTTGTTCTTTCTTTGTTAGCTTTTCTGTTCCGGTTTGCTTCTGGGAGACGTACCTGTATGGGGGGGGGTGGACTGTGTGGTGAAGGAAAAGCGACAGACCGGAAAGAAAGCAGAGGAGCCTGATGGAGGCTGTGGAAGGACGACGGAAGTTTGTCTTTCCTTTGTTAGCATGTTTGCTTGATAGCGAAGGGGTGGACTTATCTGGGGGTATGGGAGTTTGTCGGTTGTCGCTCGTTGATATATACTCCTGGCTTTACCGATAGTTAGTTTTGTTGTGTGAAGATAGCATCGCACGATAGAGAGTGTTTGGGTGTTAGTGAGAGAGAGAAAGAAGGCGGAGAAATTTGTTCTTTTACCCCGCATTTTTGTTGTGCTTGGCGTTTCGTTTCGGGCGAGTGATAGGCTGTGAGACCGTTGTTGCCTAAAAGATACTTCAGTCTTCCTCCATGTTATCTCCTGTCTCCGTATTCAGTCATTCGTTTCTTAGTCTTTTATCTTCTTGAACTTTGTTTTTTATTAGAAATCACAATTGCCAGCCGCCGTGAAATGAACGAGTGACTATCTATGATCCATAACAAACGCCAAGAGCTGACTAAAAAGGATTGATCACACAACTCACGGGCGGGGAAAACTCTTCACTTCTCTTCTCACCACTCTCACACATACTCGCTCTCCACCCTCTCTATTCTCTACCGCGTGCAACTAACTAATATCAACTAGTGGGACAGGCAGGAGCATATATCATCAACGAGCAACAAAACCACAAAGTCTCGTACTCCCCCCCAGGTAAGTCCCCCACACACGAGCAAACACCAGCTAACAAAGGAAAGACAAACTCACTCGCCGCTTTCCTTCCGGCCTGTGCTGCCTCTATGCCATCCTTTCGTACCGTCCTTTTGCCTGCGCTGCCTCTGCGCTTTCCTCACTTCCTTGCGCTTCCCTTCCTTCCGTGCGCTTGGCTTGCACCCAACATCCAAAAGCCAAACTGCGCCTCACATCCCTTCTGGCAGATTTCCAGCCACCGCGGGCTCTTACCACCTGAAGCACTTGCCCGGAAAACAAACGCGTGCTCCTGGAAACTAACAAAGAAATAACTAACTAGGATACAAACAGACAAACCACTGGATGAGTAGGCGAGCGAGCGAACGAACGAATAAACGAATAAATGACCAAACAATCAACGGGAAAGGAAGAACGGGGGGGGGTGAGAAGTAAAGGGAGGGGGAGAGAATGGCCAGCAGCATCTCGCCATTTTCAACACTTCCCTCTAAAAGGTTATCCATCGTCATATTCGTTCGTACCAATAAAAGAGTTGTTATTATAGGTGGTATCAGAGGACGCAATGCGCAGCGGGGAATAGAAGACGAAGTGGATGAATGTGTGAAACTATAGCAGTAAACTGAGCAGTAGTGAGAGGTAAGGTAAAAAGAATGGCTACGTTCTTCTCTTCCAAACTAATGATAGCAACAGATGTATAAATGAAAAAACACAAACAATAAACTCTGACCCTTCTATCGATCACCACACCAATCTCTATCTCTCCATGCATGCTCTCCTTTCTACCGCACACTCCCGTAATAACAAAGGAAAGACATGTTCTGTGAATCTGTTCCGCCAATCCCACAACCTCATACAACAAGACTTCCGAACCTTCCACAATCCAGCCCAATCAATCCACATCCTTCCAAGATCTTCAACAAGAGTCTTGTGTTGTTCGGTCATCTAGGATTGGATCTGCTGTGCCCCCACCCCCTTTGTTGTTCAATAGTGTAGGGCCGGAAAAGGTGATACGTATACTTATATGGCGCCTGGTGTCCCACTGAGAAGGTTTTTCGCTTAGGCAAGTGGGCCACTTTCCCAATATGATAGGATGTCCCGCTGGAAATGTAAAACTCGGCCCATCTTGGTTACTAGGTGAATAGCGGTAGCGCCCGGTATTTGATGTGGGCGAGAACTCAATTCTAGAGACATCCACAGTTGAATAATGGTAAACGCGTACGCAAGATTAGGGAAAAAACACCTTTTCTTTTCATCCTCTCCGGAATGTTATTGTACAATCTACAGTGCTTACTATCCCCCAGTTGTGGCCCATCGCTTATAGTAGGGCCATAGAAATAAAATGTATGACAAGCTGACACAGGTATGCAGTTGGCACGAGGGTGGCTAATAAGTTAATTGTGGCGGGGTGGAAGATTGGTGATTCACCACGTAAAAATGTACGGTTGAAACAAGGGCCGCCAAGTCACAAGGGTTGGGATTGCCAGGGCGGAAAAACAAGTGGGAGACATTATCCTGATACAGTAGCAAATGGATAGGTGAAGGTGCGGTAAACCCCTTTGGGAATTATACAACTACCTTACTTGGTGGCTGGGACAAGATAATTTTTATTTGTTCGGTAGGACAGCCTAAATGGTAAAGTGGACTACTGTGCCAAGGGGATATTCCATTTACCTATAGCATACCGTATCTCTCTGTCCAGGGGAGAATCTTTCCAGGCAGGATGGCACATCTCTCCCTGAACAACTAACGACGGGGGAAGCAAAAGGAAACTTCATGGGCTAAACAGATGTGCCTGGTGGAAAGATTGAGGAAACCAACGAACACTTTCCCGTTACCCTGGATGCTCCGTGATCGTCCCGAGCATGGCAGTGCCCGGCCAACCCAATGCCGAATGGTTCAGGGCGAAACAAGAAAACCGAACATATTGTGTGATGAGTAATGGTGGCGTGTATCGTGGAACAAAACAAAACTAGTGCTCGATATGCGATGCCTGTGGTAATAGCATAGGGTGTGGGAACATGATCCACAACCTCGGGCCTGATCAGCCCATATCATCAAATTCAATACCCTATGTCCGCATGTTGCACCCGCATGCCTTGTGAATTCCGGGGTGGATTGCTGGTTAGGCTACCGTTAAACGGTATTCGGTTTTGACGGATTTACCCCTCGGTCATTAGAAAGATGGAGTATACCCGAAGGTTATGATAAGTGTAGCAACAGACCGTGACATCTCCCTGCGTTGTACGGGTATCTACTCGGGTACTACTGTGGGCGGTATCGTGGGGTACCGAAAAGCTGGGCTCCTTTCTCGAATACCGTAGCTATTATAAGTATGGGGCTGCGAGAAGAGCTTCTTGGTCCTCACCGACATCACGATTCGCGGAGGACTATGCGGTGGCGATCTAAGTGGGGTGACGTGCGGGTTTTTCGGCAAGAATTGATGTACGGGACTTGTGTATACCGGGATGCCAAGCCAGCCGTTCCTATGGGGGGGTTGCGAGTAGGGTGTTCGTTCATCGCAGTTCAGGATTGAAATTTACTGTGTGATAGTCTACCGGTATACCGCTCTTACCGCTGACAAGTAACCGTGCCAAGATTCCCGCCGATTATGTAACTGGGCGGTTATGCATAGGCAGGGGATCTACAAGTAGACTATCGGACGCGGCTGAGGGTTCACAACAACCTCACTCTTCTTTCAGCCCCCACGAATTCCGGTCGGCCATCGGCTCCATCGCTCATCAACACCCTGAGCAGCAGAAAAACAGAAAATGTCGCAGCCGTTCAGTAATAGTAGTAGCTCGTTCAATACGACTGTTAACGTGTCGAATCGCTTTGTTGTTGCCGATGACCGGTCTAGTGTCCTAGCCTGGCTATCCCCGTTAGAGCCCAGGCTACGACACCGAGACATTCAAGACCGCCGTATCGGGGATGTGGGGGAATGGCTCTTGCAAGCCGAGGAATTTAGGAACTGGTACGCCGGCGGTGGGGGAGGCGATAACGCGGTTTTGTTTTGCTATGGAGATCCGGGTGTGGGCAAGACGTATATTAGGTAAGTAGGGCAGACCCTGAGGAATGGAAGCAGGGCAAGTATGATACTAACAAGCCACGATGTTAGCTCATTGGTGATAGATAGCCTGTGCGATCGGGCTGTAGGACAAAATGTTGCGATTACCTGTTTTTACTTAGATTTTGCCGCCCATAAGGAGCAGTCATCGACTGGTATTCTGGGCGCCCTGCTCAAACAGCTTGTGAGTGGATTGGAGGTGGTGCCGGGGGAGATTTTGCGAGCCTACGAAGACCAGAAAAATGTCATTGGTGGACGGGCGCTGCGTCTTTCCGATGTCGTGAAGATGCTGGAGACCATCACTTCCGAAAGGCGCACATTCATATGCATCGACGCTCTTGATGAATGCGTGGCGGAATGTCGGGCTGGGCTTCTTAATTCGCTAAATCAAATCCTCAGAGTGTCTCCGGGCACTCGAATATTCGCAACTGGGAGACCCCACACTCGCGCAGAAATCGGGAACCGTCTCTCGGGAAGAGTGACAAGTGTTTCAATTACTTCAAGGAGAGATGATATCGTCGCCTATCTTCGTACTAGGCTGGATGAGGACACCACACCGGATGCGATGGACAGCAGTTTGGAAGCAGACATCTTGAAGCGGATTCCGGAAGATATTTCTGAAATGTACGTGGAAGCAACGGCAGAGGGGAAACTACCTCAAGTTACCCACTAACAAATTTATATTTAGATTCCTCCTCGTCTCGCTAAATATCGACGCGATCCTTCAGGAAACCACAATCCGTAACAGGCGACAAAAGCTCGACGCAATGACGGATGGCTTGGGGTTGGGAGGTGCTTATGGTGCAACACTGGATCGGATAAAGGGGCAGGGTGGGGAGAAGGCGAAGCTCGGCATGGCGGCCTTGATGTGGATCTCTCACTCGGAGCGGCCCTTGAGAACCGATGAATTGTGTCACGCCCTAGCAGTCGAAATAGAGTCCCCGAATCTCGATGACGACAATGTTACTTCAATAGGGACATTGCTAGCCTGTTGTCAGGGCCTTGTTGTCGTGGACAAGCAGGATTCCACTGTCCGATTGATCCACTTTACCCTTCAAGAGTACCTCCGTGCTCACCCCGAGCTTTTTTGCGCAGCTCACGCGACAATGGCGGAAACCTGCCTGAGTTATCTAAATTCTCAGCAGGTTAATGCCCTTTCGACTGGTCCCTTTCCTGATCTTCAAGACACACCTTTTCTAGAATATTCTTCTCGATACTGGGGAGCCCACGCAAGAAAGGGCCTTTCTGATCGCGCGAAACATCTGGCGCTGAAGCTATTCGACGACTACAAGGACCACATATCCACTAAAATTCTTTTGGGGGCACAGAAAGAGCATCGCCACACTAGCTCTGGCTATGTATCTTCCCAGTTTAGTGGTCTACATTGTGCATCCCTGTTCGGGATCGTCGAGCTTGTAGCTGGTTTGGTAGAGGTGAAGTGCTATGATATCAACCAAGGTGATAGTAGGGGTAAGACACCACTCCTATTGGCCGCTTCTGGTGGGCATGAGGGAGCTGTGAATATACTACTCGGACGAGACGATGTCAACCCAGACAAACCAGATAATGACGGACGAACACCCCTCAGTTGTGCTGCTTCGAGGGGGCACGAGGGGGTGGTGAAGATACTACTTGGACGGAACGGCGTCAACCCAGACAAACCAGATAATGAGGGCCGAACGCCGCTCTGTTATGCTACTTCGGGGGGGCATGAAGAAGTTATGAGCATATTACGTGGACGGGACGGTGTCGCCCCAGACAAGCCAGATAGTTACGGGGGAGTACCGATCGGTTGGGCCGTTTCGAGGGCGAGCGGGGGGGTGGTGAAAACACTACTCAGACGGGAAGACGTCAACCCCGAAAAACCAGATAGAGATGGCCGAACCCCGCTCAGTTATGCTGCTAGTAATGGGCACGAGGAAGTGGTAAAAATGCTGCTTGGACGGGACGACGTCAACCCAGACAGAACGGATATTGACGGCTCAACACCGCTCAGCTGGGCCGCTGCGTGGGGGAAGGAGGCGGTGGTGAAAATACTACTCGGAAGGGACGACGTCAACCCCGATAAACCAGATGATGACGGTCGAACACCACTCAGTTGGGCTGCTTGGGAGGGACACGAGAGTGTGGTGGAAATACTGCTCGAACGGGCCGACGTCAACCCCGATAAACCAGATGGTGACGGCCAAACACCACTTAGCATGGCTGCCTGGGGGGTAGCGAGGGGTGATGAACATACTGC
>LN890993.1:82202-95653 GCA_900010015.1 Tuber aestivum | reverse complement strand
GGGGGTAGCGAGGGGGTGATGAACATACTGCTCGGACGCGACGACGTCAGCCCAGACAGGCCAGATAATGACGGCAGAACACCACTCAGCTGGGCAGCTTTAGAGGGGAATGAGGGCGCTGTGAGTATACTGCTCGGACGGGATGACGTCAACCCAGACAGACCAGATCTTGACGGCCGAACACCGCTCAGTTGGGCTGCTTCGAATGAGTGTGATGGAGTTGTGAATGTACTACTCGAACGAGACGACGTCAACCCCAATAAACTCGATAATCACGGCCGAACACCACTCGGTTGGGCTGCTTTGATGGAGAATGAGGCGGTGATAGCACTATTACAGCCCTCAGCATCCGTCAACCCCAGCTCGGGCCAAGCCCAAGGAGGCATCTCCCGCCCTGCTCCCTTCGAATCTGGATAACCTATGCACTACCGGTGTTTTCATGAGAGCGGCACTGGCTCCCTGCACACGCCTGCCTCCGTCTAGCATCCTCTCGCAGTTTAAAATCCCACCTTGTGGCCTCTTTCCTTCTTTCTGAGGCAATCCTGTCTTTGAAACTTGGAACAGCTATTTTGTTTCCTTTTCCTTTCCCTCCCGCTCTACAGAAATTATGTATGATGGGGTTGCACATATCTGCCCCACACCGTACAAACCCCTCCGACGATTTTCTTATCTGGCTGTGTTAAAATTTGTTGGTTTCTGTTTTTTTCGTAGTGGTTGGCGTTGCCGTGGGGCTATTTCTATTTTACAGGTGCTGCGATAAGCCACTGTGGCCCGGAATTTCTGTTATATATACTTTCATAGTTACAGTAATTGGTTGTAGATCCTCTTTGCCCATTTATTGTTCCTTAGTTTTTCCTCCTATTTTTTTTCCCCCTTCCCCGCGCATTCGGTTCGGATATCCGGGTTATTCGGGTAGAACAGGGCATACAAGTGCCCGCGACAACATTGAAAAGACATGCGAGAGTTGACCACTTGCTAAGGTGTAGTGGCGATCTGCCTTTGCTTTGAACATAGTTTAGTCAAGGTCGTGCTTGTATGCCTCCAGTCACCCCCCCAGGTGAGAGATTGAAGGTGACGCTGTCACACCTTTTAGTCTAGCTCATCAAAGAAGGAAAATTTATACAACTAGGAGCCCCTTAGAAAATGAGGTCGGCCGCCATTCGGCCAAAACTGGTATCCCGCCCTACCTTATCGCGTGTGATAGAACTCCCGGTGTTGGTATGGGATATCTACCAATCCTACAAGTGCGCCGGGACAGGTTCTCTCTATGCTACTCTAATATCCTGCTGCCCACCACATCCCCCCCTTTTCAGCGTATTCTGTACTAGTACAACGCCCATCCCGGGTTTCACGAACATCTATAATCTCCCCGGCCTGATTCGGTAGAGAACGTCTCGCCATGCCAGGAATATTAATGTTAGGATAGTACCGTACGTTACCGTGTTTTAAACAATTGATACGATATAGTGGGTTGTGATTGTGGGCCACGATGGTGCAAAACGGTATCTCGCTCTATAATATTTGATGCCGGGCAATGGTGTCTTTTGCCCTGTACTTGTGGTAAGTTCGGGTGAATGTTCATACAGTAGCTACTGTGGCTCACTATAGCGGCAAATATTTGGCATGGGAAAGTGAAAACAGGCGGGGTAAAGGTGAAAGGGAAAAGAAACTTGCTCAAGCTACCGTCGCCCCCATAGTATTTATACACTATAAGTAAGGCCTCTACACATCTGGGCAGTCTCTGGTCCTGTGCTACTGCATTTTTTTGCCCTTGGTTTGCCGAGATCTGAGCCAGGATATCCTCTATGCCCATTTTCTGAAAGATAGATTACACAGGTATTCCCCTGACCGCTGTAGAGCGACCTGAGAGGGGTGCTACCTATATCATCTTACCCGATAGCCTAATGACCATTCCCCATTATTCGGCGTTGGGGAGGTATGCAGGTTCCCCCACGGTTACACCAAGGGCTCCTAATCCCCTGCACTGCCAAGCGTTCAGACCTAGTTGGTAGGGAAAAGGGAAAGGGGGTTTAAACCGTGGGTTTGTGTTTGGAGGGGACCTGGTGAGGATTTGGAATTTTGTGACATAGCCCTCGAGAAGGATCGTAAATGGAGAGTAGGATAAGGGGTATTCGGAATCGTTCCTGATTGTAGTGCCGGTGTTAACTTGATTCGGTGCTTGAGGGGAGAGTTGTATTTTTCCACTTTTTTCTTCCTCTGTGATATACCTTGCGCTTTGTATATGCCATGGCAAACATATATCATATGCTGCCTGAGATTGGGTGTATTTTTTCTTTTCTTCTGCTTGTCTGCATAATGGTTTTTGGTGTGATTTTCTATGAGGTATTATACCCGGTACCCGTACGATATGCGGATATTGTTCAACTAAAAAAACAAACAAAAGCTGCCTTGCCTGACGGGTGACGGTTTGTGATTGCTGTAGAACAGTGCGGGAAAGGGTGGTGATTATTACATGTTTGGAGATGGCACTCGGGTGTGGCCGTGAGAGGTGAATAGAATGAAGCTCAGTCAAGATTTTTTTGATTTTCTTTTTGCACAATCTCTAGTGATCGGCTCGGCGGTCTCGGTTGGTTTAGCTGTGGAACTTGGATAGTGGGTTATGGTGCAAGTAGGCTCAGTGGAACTCAATCCATTGTACCCAACGACCCCTAGGACGACGGAATTAATGAAAGAATTAGGGGATGAAGGGGTGAGAGTGAAACCTGTGCCTAGGATAAACTGGACTGGGAGGATGAGATGAGAATTACGTTGCCAGAAGATGGCCGATGCGGTAGAGATGCAAGGACAGGGTGGGCGGTGTATATCTGCTCCATAGCACTGGAAGAGTAAATCTTTCCCCATGCTAGTTGTTGGGTGAATAGAATTTTTTATTTTATACTCGCGGGAACTCATCTTTGGGGATATATAAGGTTGAGTAGTAATCGCTTTCAGGTGCTCATGATTAGGGATGAAAACCTTTTTTCATTTCTGTTTTCAGATCGTTATAGTGTAATATGCAATGTTCACTATAAGCCGGTTACAGCCCATCCCTTGTATCTATAATACTGGATCGTGGTGTAAATGGAGTCTGCGATACACCGGGGGATGTGTGCAGTTGAGGTGTGGGTGCCTGGTAGATGGATTGTGACCAGGAGGAAATCCGGGATGCACCAGGTGTAAATGCGCAGCTGAGATGAGGTTTCCACTGTTATGGCTGAAAAAAAAAAAGAAGGGAGATATCATACCGACACTAGTAAAGAGAGAGGTGAGGCAGGTTGCGGTAGAAGCATGGGTGAGGGATGGGTTATGGAGTATCAATAGGTTAAGCGCACATCTAGAGGATTAAGTCAAGCAATAATCAAAGCCCTTTCAGGAATTATATGAGAATACCTTACTTGGGTGACTGGTATAAGATAATTTTTATTTCTTCGATAGGGCACCCTAATGGGAAAGCGGCCTACTTGGCTAGGGTGAGATCCCCTTTAGGGTAGGATATATCCTCAACCGAGTGAAAATCTTTCCCGGTAGGACGAAATATATCTCTCCCTGAACATCTATCAACGACGGGTACCAAAAGGGAGCTTCGTGGGCGTGCTCAGCGGAACGCTTAGAAAAGCCGGCGAGCACTCACTATTACCCTAGACGCTCCGCACTCGTCCCAAACATGCCAGTGTCCTACCCTCTGTCGAATGACGCGGGCCGAAACAGTAGAACCGAACCTATTGCGTCATGACCAATGGTGACGCGTATTAGGGAACAAAACAAAACCAGCGGATGATATACGATGGCTAGCATAGGATGTGGGAACCATGATGCACGAGGGCGGGCATTGTGGGGACTCATCTCGTCGAACCCGCATACTTTACATCAGCGTGTCCGAGCCGCGTCCCCTATGCAATCCGGGGTGGGTTGCTGCTTGGGATACCGTCAGGTGGTATTCGGTTTTGAGGGATTTGCTCTTTGGTCGTTAGAGAGATGGGGTATCATATCAGGTTGCGTGGATGTTATGGTAAATGTAGCGACAGACCGTGACATCGCACAGCACTGTGCGAGTATGCACTCGGATACCACTGTAAGCGACCTCGAGGAATACCAAAAACTTAGTTCCTATATTCAATACCGTAGCTAGGTATGGGGCTGCAGGGAGAGCTATCCAGGCCATACCCACATTACGAAGGATTATGCTGTGATGGTCGAAATTAGGTGATGTGTGAGTTTTTGGGTAAGAATTGATGTAAGTTACTTGTACGTATAGACCGGGATACCAAACTAGCCGGCTATAATCGCGCGGCCGAATTGAAGCCGGACACTGTGGCGAACTTAGTCATCCGCGGGCTAATCCGAGGCCAGGAATCGAGGATTTTGAACATGGTGAGAAGCATTCAGAGTTGGGCGGAGGTTCCTTGGTTGGAGGCCGCTGCATGGTGGATTGCACAATTGAGGGTCCCTTAACTGCGTAGCATTGCGTACATCTGGTGACTGGAATGTATATATAGCTGTGATGTTTGTCCCATTTTCCTCGCTTACAACAAGATCAATTCAATCAACATATGACCTCTCAGAATATTTCTCAACAGAGGGAATCTCGTTACTTGATTGGCCTGCAGATCAATTTCTATTACGAGGCGTCCGGCTTCAAGTCGGCTGCGCGAGTACCCCGGGGGGTGTTGCGAGTCGGGTGTTGATTCGTCGAGGTTCGGGATATACAAGTATTGTGTCTTGTAGTAGATATTGGTAGTTAGCGCTTAACCAGGTGTTTTGTTTCTTGCTACCGACGAAGCTGGCACAGGGAGGGGATCTATTGGACGCGGCTGAGGTTCCACAACGACCCCGCTTCTCTTCAGCCCCCATGAACTGCGGTCGTCCACCGGCTCCATAATCCATCAACAGCAGTACCATAAGCAGCAAAAACGGAAAATGTCACGGCAGTTCAGTAACAACAGCAGCTCATTCAACACTACTGTCAACGTGTCGAACAGCTTTGTTATTGCCGACGACCGATCTAGTCTCCTGGCCTGGCTATCCCCTTTGGAGCCCCGGCTACGACACCGAGACATTCAAGACCGCCGCGTCGGAGATGTAGGGGAATGGATATTACAAACCGAAGAATTTGGGGACTGGTACGCCGGCAATGAAGAAGGCGATAAGGCAGTTTTGTTTTGCTACGGAGACCCGGGTGTGGGCAAGACGTATATTAGGTAACAAGGATGAACCTCGAGGGATGGAGGGGGGAGGGCAAGTGCTGACAAACCGCGATGTTAGCTCATTGGTGATAGATAGGCTGTGTGATCGAGCCATAGGACAAAATGTCACGGTTGCGTGTTTTTACTTTGATTTTGCCACTCAAAAGGAGCAATCACCGACCGATACGCTGGGTGCCCTGCTCAAACAGGTGGTGAGCGGGTTGGAGGTAGTACCGAGGGAGATTTTGCAAGCGTACGAAGACCAGAAAAAGGTTATTGGTGGACGGGCGCCTCAGATTTCCGACATTTTGAAGATGGTGCAGACTACCGCTTCCGAAAAACGTACATTCATCTGTATCGATGCCCTTGATGAATGCGTGGCAGAATACCGGGTCAGGTTTCTTGATATGCTAGGTCGGATTCTCAGAACGTCTCCAGGTACTCGAATATTTGTGACTGGGAGATCCCACATTGAAGCTGAAATCAGGATGCGGCTTGCTGGGAGAGTGATAAGTGTATCCATTACTACCAGGAGAGGTGATATCATCAGCTATCTTCGTACTAAGCTGGATGAGGACACAACCCCGGATGCGATGGACAGTAGTCTGGAAGAAGACATCCTGAAGAGGATTCCAGAAGATATTTCTGAAATGTAGGTAGGAGGCACA
Organism: Tuber aestivum; assembly: GCA_900010015.1. NCBI lineage: Eukaryota > Fungi > Ascomycota > Pezizomycetes > Pezizales > Tuberaceae > Tuber > Tuber aestivum. Next base: position 89,802 of record LN890993.1, on the reverse strand, counting down.
GCGCACGGGAAGCTACCTCAGGTTACCCGCTGACAAATTTATATCTAGATTCCTGCTCGTCTCGCTGAATATCGATGCGATCCTGCGGGAGACTACAATCCGTCGTAGGCGACAAAAACTCAGTGCGATGACCGATGGGTTGGGATTGGGGGACGCATATGGTGCAACACTGGATCGGATAAGGGGACAGGGTGGGGAGAGAGCGAGGCTCGGTATGGCAACTTTACGGTGGATCTCTCACTCGGAGCGGCCTTTGAAAGTCGATGAATTGTCTCACGCCCTGGCGGTCGAAATAGGATCCCCGAATCTCGATGCCGACAATGTTCCTTCAATAGGGACATTGCTAGCCTGTTGTCAGGGCCTTGTTGTCGTAGACAGGAAAACTTCCACAGTCCGGCTAATCCACTTTACCCTTCAAGAGTACCTCCGTGCTCATCCCGACCTTTCTGGTGCAGCTCACTCGATAATGGCAGAAACCTGTCTGAGTTTTCTAAATTCTCAGCAGGTTAATGCCCTCTCGGCCGGCCCCTTTCCCGATCTCTTGGGCACACCCTTCTTGGAATATGCGTCTCTATACTGGGGAATCCATGCAAAAAAAGACCTTTCAGATTGCGCGAAAACCCTTGCGCTGAAGCTATTTGACAACTGCAGCGGCCACATATCCACTAAAGTCCTCTTGAAAGGACAGATAGGGTATCATTACATCATTAATTCCAATAAACCCTCCCGGTTCAGTGGCCTACACTGTGCATCCTTCTTCGGGATCGTTGAGCTTGTCAGTGTCTTAGTAGGAGCGAAGAGTTGTAATATCAACCAAGGAGACTGTGGCGGTAAAACACCTCTCCTATTCGCGGCTTTGAATGGGCATGAGAGTATCGTGAAAATACTACTCAGACGGGACGACATCAGCGCAGACAAGTTTGATAATTACGGCCGAACACCGCTTAGTTGGGCTGCTCGTAATGGGCATGAGGGAGTGGTGCAGATACTACTCGGACGAGACGATGTCAGCCCGGACAAACCAGATAATGTCGGCCAAACACCACTCAGTTGTGCTGCTTCGGAGGGGTGCGAGGGGGTGGTGAAAATACTACTCGGACGGGGCGATGTCAACCCGGACAAACCCGATAATCTCGCCGGAACTCCACTCAGTTGGGCTGCTTGGAGTGGGCACGCGGGAGTTGTGAATTTACTACTCGGACGGGGCGACGTCAGCCCGGACAACCCAGATAGTGGCGGCCGAACACCACTCAGTTGCGCTGCCTCGGAGGGGCACAATGAGGTGGTGAAAATGCTACTCGGACGCGACGACGTCGACCCGGACAAACCAGATAATGCGGGCGGAACTCCACTCAGCTGGGCTGCTCTGGGGGGGCACGAGGGCGTGGTGAATGTACTACTCGGACGCGACGACATCAACCCGCACAAGCCAGATAATGCCGGCAGAACACCACTTAGTTTGGCTGCTTTCGGGAGGCACGAGGGGGTTGTGAACTTACTGCTCCGACGGGACGACGTCAACCCAGACAAGTTTGATAGTTATGGTAGAGGACCGCCCCCGTGACCTACAGAGTAGGTGCACAAGAGAGTGATAGCGCTGTTACAGCCACCAATACCAGCACGGTCTAAGCGCGAGGCAGCAACTCCCACCCTGCCGCTTTTGAATCTGGAGACCCTAAGTACTATTTTCATAAGAATGGCAATAGCTGCATACACACTCCTGTCTCGGCCTAGCCTCCTCTCGTTGCTTAGACTACCACCTTATGGCTTCTTTCCTCCTTTCCGGGGTAATCCTGTCTTGGAAACTTAGAATAACCATTTCATTTTCGCCCGAAGGAGATCGTGTGTGATGGGGATGCACATATCCGCCGCACATCGTCCAAATTCTTGTGACAATTTTCTTATCTGGTTGTGTTAGAATTTGTCGGTTTCTGTTTACATCCTAGTGGCTCGCGTTGGCATGGGGCAATTCATACCTTACTGGCGCTGCAATAAGCTAGTGTGGCGTGTAATCTCTGGCTGTTTTCTGGTTGTAAATCCTCTGTGCACATTTGTTATTTTTTTTTTTTTCCTACAACTCCTTTTCCTTTTCCCCTCTTTAAGTACTCGAGTACAGATATGATCTCTATTTATATACAGTCAAAGAGAGAGGAGGGGGAGTACGTGAAACTATTCCGAGCAACCGTGAAAAGTGATGCGGAAGCTGCTCAATAGCTCAGGCATAGTGGTGATCACCCTTTAGCATAAACATAGTTTATCGAAGGCCATGCTTACCTGCCGCCAGTCGCCTCCCTTTGGGCGCGAGCTTGGAGGCGAGACTGGGAGGCTATCACGCCTTTTTTAGACTCGCCCATGAAGGAAGATCAATACAGAAACAACCCCGTAGACAACGAAATCGACTGCCATTCAGCCAGCACCGGTATTCTGCCCCACCTTATCAAGCGCGACAGAACCCCCCACATCGGCACGTGGTACCCACTTACCGTGCTAGTGCGTTGGGCCGGATTCTCCATCCGGCCCTGCTCCTCTGCTGCCCAATTCATCCCCCTCCCCTCCCCTTCCACTTTTCAGGGTATTTTGTATTGAATTGGTATAACGCCCGGTCTGATCGGCGCGAACACGTATAATCTACCAGGCCCGGCAGGGAAAACCTTTCAATGTCCGGGACATTAGTGCTCACGTAATACCGTCCATTACCGCCTTTTTTAAACAATTGATATGGCACCCAAAATTATAGTTGTAAGTAGCATGCCGTAAAGCGGTACCCCGTGCTGCAAAACCGGTTATTGGGTAATGGTATCTTCCCCTGCCTGATCATATCGCGTTCGAGTTGGTGCTTATAGCTAGTGGGACTCGCTATAGTGGTGAACGTTTGTCATGTGAAAGAGAGAACCGGCGGGGCTAACTTAGAGGTGCAAGGGAGGAGAAGTCCATCCAAGCTAACAGTATCCGCACAGTATTTAGGCTGTATAAGTAAAGGTTCTATACATCCGGGTAGTCTCTGGTCCTATCCCGCTAGATCTTTTTGCCGTCGCTTTGATGGACCCTGAGCCTTGATATTCTCTGTCCACCATTGAAAGATATATTATATAGGTGTTCCTGAGGCGGCGGAAGGGTGATCTGAGAAGCACTACCCGTTAGCTTACCCGATAGACTGGTCACCAATTCCTCTGTACTAGTATTCGGTGTTGGGTGGGTGCGGAAGCTTCCCCGTGGGTGCCCGAGAGCTCGCAATTTCGTGCACGGCCGAATGTCCGTACCTATTTGGTGGGGAAAGGGCGATAAAATTACATCGTGGGTTTCGCTTCCTTTCCCTCCTTCGTAATAGAATATAACTTGCGCTTAGTATACGCCATGGCTAACACGTGCGCTGGGAGGGTATTTTCTTTTTTTGTCCGCCGGTCCGGATAATGGCTTCCCGTACATTTCCGTGAGCACTCATACCGTATGCGGGTTTGTTCTACTAAAAAAAACAAAAGCTGCATTGTTAGACGAGTGATGGTTAGTGGTGGGGATAAAGCAGTCCGGGAAAGAATGGTGATATTTATTACATGCTTGGAGATCGCGCTCGGGTGTGGCGGTGTATGGTGAATAGAGTGAACAACAGCCAAAAAATTTTTGCACAAACAATTGCACTGCTTGGTGATTCCAACAGTATTCAGAAATGAAACGAGGATTTTCCCGATAATTGTACTGAACCTTTGGAATCGCCGAGGGGTCGTAGGCTAGTTTTGTCGATGTTTGGGGGGCACAGTATTGAGCCTCATACGAGTATGTCAGGGATTCGGTAATTTCTTTCGGAGCGGTTTCCCAAGTAATTGGCTCGGCGGTCTCGGTTAGCTTAGCTATGGAGCTTGGGTAGTTGGTTATACCACTAGGCTCAATAGAAGTCTCTTCATCGTATCTAGCGACTCTTAGGACGACGAAATTAATGAAAGCATTAGAGGATGAAATGGTGAGAGTGAAATCTGGGGCCAGGACCAACTGAACTGGGAGGATCAGAATTACGTTGCCGGCGGATGGCTGATGCGGTAGAGATGCAAGGACAGAGTAGGCGATATATATCTGCTCTATCGCGCTGGAGGAGTAAAAAATTTCCATCCTAATTGCTAGGCGGATAAGATTTGTTATTTGATGCTAGCGAGGACTCATTTTTGGAGATGTAGAATTTATATACTCATGATTAGGGATGAATCCCTCCTCTTTCTTTCTTTCTTTAGATAATTATCGTGCAATGTGCAATATCCAGTATCCACCAGTTGTAGCCCCTCGCTCGTATCTATAATACGAGATAATGGTGAAAATAAAGTCTGCGATACACCCGTGAAGGTGCGCAGTTGAGGTGAGGGTGCTTGGTATCATAGGTGGATGGTGACGGGGAGGAAATACAGGATGCACCAGGGGCAGGTGCACAGTTGAAGGTTGCCGTTGTTGTGGCGGGGAAAAAAGGGGGGGGGGAAACATCATACTTAAGTACTGACACTTAGCAGGTGAGGCAGGTTGCGGTAGAAGCGTGGATGTGCGATGAGTTATGGAGTATTAGTGGCTTGCCTAGATGATCAGGTCATGTAATAATTAAACGCTTTTAGGAATTATATAACTACCTTACTTGATGACTAGGATAAGCTAGTTTTTATTTGTTCAGTAGCGTAGGACATGCTACTGAGAGGGTGGCCTAATTTATCTAAGTTACAATTTCCGCAAGGGCGGCAACCGCCTGATAGACGCGTCTGTCGCCAGGGCCACCGTCGATACTCCCCTCTCCACCCAGCCTCCACCCGCCTCCTTCGGGCGCAAAGTACAGCAATCCTCGCCTTTTCTTTCTTTGGAGAGTAAGCATGCCGTAGAAGCTTAGCGCAGATATTTTCCCGGGTGGAAGGGGGTTAGGTGAGTCGGGAATGCACACACCTGTCGCGCATCCTTCCGAACCTCTCTACCGATTTCAAGTTCTTCTCGCAGTCGAGTCGGGTTATGTCGGTTAGGGTTAATCGCTGGTTTGGGGCTAACCAGATTGTACTTAGATTGAGAAGGGCCAGCTTGGGTTAGAATTCCCATTATATTTGCCTCCATAGTTGCTTTCATGTTGTAAGTCCTCTTTGCGCATGTATTGTTGGCTCGCTCCCCTCCCCCTCCGGAGTGCCGGAGTGAGGGCGCCGTCCACACTTTATGGTATTTCTCATCAACAGAGATGGATACAGGAGGGACTCCTATTGGCCGTGAGATCAGCTTCTATTCTATGAGCACCGGTATGCCACCCTAATTTTTTTCAAGAATGACCAAACGCACCCTCACCCGCCGGTGGCGCCGACTTTCGTGACGCGGCCAATAAGTCTCCGGCTTGGATTCATAGACCCCTCCATATCGCAGCAATCGCCATGGAGGAAAGCCCCTCTCAGTAGCCAGTACTATGTTGGGACCCGTTCGATCTCCTGGCCGGGGCGGGGGAACGCTGCCACATCCAGAGAATTGGCGTTCCAAGGGTGTGGCACTGCACCGTATGTTACATCTAGAACGCACAACGCCGAAAAAAAACGGTAGTGTTCACTATGGCGGTAAATATAGGCAAGGTGGAAGACACTCGGCTGGAGATAACGATTGTACAAAGGAAAAAGCCCGTACAGACTAACAGTGCCCCCACAGTGCCTAGGCTATACAGCCTCTGAGTAGCTGGGCGATCCCGCCACTACACCAGCTTTTGCCCCATTTTTCAAAGCGCTGAGCTCCAATTATCTACATGCACATTACCAAATGGTAGATTGCCCAGACTTCCCTTTAATGGTGGACTCGTGGCGTTGGAGGGGGAGCACTTCAATCTTCGCTTATCGGTCATTTCCCGCCGACCCTGAAAAAATTAACTCCCATTGTCCTTCCTTTACTTCAGGACGAGAAGTATTTCAATGATGTATTACTACAGGAAAAATGTTCACAACCTCGTATGTGGCGAAGAATTTAGCCTGCCGGGTGGCAGGAGATATGATACGATACGCTTTGTGGGCTTCAAAACGCTGGATCAGTGATTAGACCTGGCTAAGCAAAGGCTTTACGATGGGGATTTGCCGTAGCATGTCAGAACTTGAAGGATTTATACGCTGGGGGCGTGAGAAGGTTTATCTGGGATGTCTTGCCTGCGCTGTTGGGGATAACTTAATTGAGTGTTCGAAGGGGGGGTAAGGTGGGACTTTCTTTTTCTATCTCTTCTCCTTCGTCCGGTTTGTCCAAGCCGTCTTAGTTAGGTTGGTATGTGTTGTAAATCACTGGCACTCCAACTAACCCCTTGCCTATCCACTGCCACTCGGAGGACTGGAGACTTCTCCGGGGGTGTCTGATGTTTGTAATGCTTAGGAGGGAATTGATAAGCAAGACGGAAGGTTCTAGAGATTAATACAGATGGGTATTATAGATTGATATTTCGGGGCAAGGAAAGGAAATACACGAGGGGGCAAGAGGGAAAGTAATTGGTCAACAAAGCGGGGTAGAGCGATGTCTGTAGAAGCATAAAGAAGCTGCAAGAGGGGTAAAAGGTGGGATCATGTGGATGATCAAGGAGACCGGTCTGGATGGGAGAAGGTATGATATGGATGTATATAAAGCCCGCTGCTTGAGAGGTAGTGGGAGAAAGTAAGGAGAGAAAAAGAATGGAGCAGCAATCGGAAAGAACGTCAGAATCGAGTTACGGCCAACAGTTAGAAAAGACAAAAGCTTCCAACGCGCAGAAGTGAGAATATACGACTTCAATTCGTTTTAGTATGATACCTGTGTTGGATCATGTCTTTTTCTTATTTACTCCTCGCCCAGGTGATGGGTTTTCGCACGTTTGCTGTGAAGAGCCACGCTGTGCTCTGTTTGGTTGTATTGCGCTATGTGGATTGACTCTTCACTGGTATAAAAACTATTATCTTAGACGAGCAATTGTGAGTGATGGGGGTATAAAATAGGTGAAGGGCGGTGGTGATTGTTATATGCTTGGGTGATGGTAGCACTCCGGTGTGGGATGTGTCAGGAACAGACCCAAGCGGAGTAAACAGGAGATTTTTTTTCTTCTTTCGCTCCGGCGAGTGCGTGGACTATTTATCGCACTGCGAGTAATTACGGTTTTGTGGGTGCTTAGGGGCACATCATTAAGCGTATATCATATGTTGTGGCCCACTCAAAGTTTGCTCTACGATACTGTCTCGGTAAGGGGGTTTACCAATGGATCTTGTATTGAAATTTCTGATTCAGTTCATATATATATTTTTTGTGATAATATCTGATGTTCCTCTTCTTGGTGTTATTTCTTAAACATGAACATTGCTACAGCTAGGGTATATATTATGTATATTCCATTAATATTTCATGATAATGATTAAGGATATTACTTGTAGATCTCTTATCTGGTGCTCTGGATATTTCCTTATTTTTAGGGATCTCTTATGCGCTGTTAATGGTCATTTGATTTATAATTATTCTATAATTATTTCCTTACACCACATTAGATTTCTTTATATTTATTGGGATTTCCTTGGCAGGTTGTCAGGGTTAAACAAGTTTGTGCTGATGTTTTTCACTTTATTTTTTCTTTATTACATGACGAGTATTTGCCCGTGTGTTACCACACTAG
>LN890993.1:50963-65068 GCA_900010015.1 Tuber aestivum | reverse complement strand
AGCTGCTTGGAGCGCATTGCCATAATGGCCGCCCTGCGTATTCACCTCTGCCCCACGCTCGAGGAGAAGCCGCACAACCGATTCGTTTTCATTTTTCGCTGCTGCCTGGAGTGCACTGCCATACCAGCCACCCTGAGCATTGACGTTTACTGTGTCTGCGTTTCTATCGACTAGGGATTTACAGGCCGTCACTAAATTTAACAGGGAGCAATAGTAGATTGGTGGTGCGTAAATCTTGGAGCCAAGGATGTGAGGGTTGTCAGGATTATATATATCTAGCCACCCCTTGCCAAGCTCGAGAACCTTCACCGCCGCCTCGGAGAGTGGTGTGGGTGCCGTATCCTCAATACATCTGGTATACACAAACCAATAGCGAGCACTATGGTAGAGAAATGATGTTTCCGCAACTTTGCTCCCGTGTATAGCCCCTTGTGCACTCTGTCGCAGTATTCGACTAAGGCAAGAATATCCCATCAGTGAATTGGCTTTATCCTCCGAAATATGATAGCAGGCACTGGGGCCCTGAGCTGCCCGGTCTGAGATCAAATATTCCTTTACCGAGAAATGTGCCAGTCGTAATCGGCGGTTTTCCTGGGGGGACGATTCATCGTCCCTGGCATCCTCGAAGGAAATAAGGCTAGGGCAAATGCTCATGAAGCAATCCATATTAAAAATGGCCCCAGTCTCAGGATCCTCGCCATATTTGTCGACATCGTATCCAATCACGACAGCCTCCGCAAGCTGGCCTAACGTCAAGGGTACTGCGGAAAATGCAAGCCAATGCATCGCTCGCCGAAGATATTCCCCCTGCTTCTCATGGATGCTTTCAAGGATCCTCAAGTAGACAGAATCTAAATCTGGGGGAAGTTCTCGCAAGGCAGCTCTCACATCGTTTGGTGTTATGCATTCCTGTAGAATTCGTAAAAGACAATCCACCCATCGGAACCTGAACACCCCCACCCTTGTATCAGCGTAAATTAAAATCTGCATAGTGGAGCATAACATACATTCCCTGCGAACGAGAAACTAGTGTGTCCTCTATCTCATCCTTAATCGCTTTCGTAAATTTTTTGAAGCGATCCTTGCCACCCAGAGATTTCTGTACATATGTCCGAATATCCGGATCGACGGTTTTAGATTGGAGCGATATTGAAAATGCGGCGAGAGGTTCTAATGATCCCACTATATCGGCCTCGGGGCGGCTCGTGGCGAGAATGCAGAGGGATCCGGCCTTATGATCAACCGTAAGCTCACCGATCCACGATAGGAGATGCTCCCGTGTATCCTTAGGGAATTCATCCAACGCATCGAGTACGATAAACGTCTTCCTGAAATCCTTTATAATATGCGACAACAGATCCTTCAGAGCTGTGGTATCCACCGATTTTCCGATTGCCTTGGTGGTATTGTAGAGATCTACAACCGCACCCGGCAATCCCCGATCCGATGGCCTTTTTGGAAGTTGGCCAATAAGGGATAGGAGCATATTGTGCAATTCCTGCTTCTCGGAGTCGCTGAAGGTGAAGTAGAAATAAGCTAATGCATAATCATCGTTCGCGTTACACAGATGTTGGACATCTTCAATAGCGGTAGCACTAAAGAGTAAGTTAACAAGAAACAAGTCATATTGCACCTCTGGATACCCGGTTAGGTTCGCACCTCAGTACACTCTTGCCACATCCGGCTAGAGGACCCAAATTTTAGTGACATTCTTCCCAGCATCAGGTTTCTCATCTCTAGACATACGTATACCATGGAGCCAGAGAACCCCCCCTCTGCCTTCCTTCCAATCCATGTACTCTGGTCCCCCGAGAAGCCAACCTCCAGTACCGGGTTCACGAACAGCCAGTGTGGATGAATAATTAGCGGCTGGATCGACGACGTTGAGCCACTTCTGTACTTTGCGGAGTTCCTTCTCTAGGGGTTAGGAATATCTAGTATTAGTAAAGAGAAAAATTGGCAGGGTTAGGGATTGTGTGACCAAGTACCGTCTAGCTTTCGTAACACCTTAGTTACCGTTTTCCTAAACCCCTAGTTAGTCTTGCTACCAAAACGAAAAGGAAGTGGAGAAGTAAAGATTCTTAGTGGAGTGAATAATGGATAACCCACGTTGTGGCAGTGGTTAGCAATAGATGCAGCTTCGATCTCTGCTCTTCGACCAAGCCCAGGTAACGGTCCATTTTCGGTTTGCGAAAAGGCCAAACCAGTTTCCGGGAGGATTTCCTCCATCCCGGAACATTTAATTTGGCCTCAAGCTCTTCCAGGGCTGCGGTATACTCTTTCAAACATTTGCCTCTAGTCCATTCAAGTAGCTCAGGGTATTGCGGATTGTTCACATCGCCTTGTTCCGCGAGTCTTTCAATTTCCTTTAGCTGTTGGTCGATACCCCTAATCTCATCCCCGAGTTTCTTGAAATCTTGCTCGCTCCCCTTGACTACCTCGCAGTAGTCATCGCAAAGCTTGTAAACCTTCGCGCCGAGATGAATGAGGGTCAAGACACTGGCAATTAAGGAGATGGGCTCTGCCATTTTCCTGGTCCACGTCGTTACAGATCTGAGAGCGGAGGTGCAAAGATGAAGCTATTATAGCTCGCTATTTTTCAGAAACGATGGATAATACAAGCCGGCGTTTGATCCTAAGGTAGGCGGTTGCGGAAAATTCGTTCGCTTTAGAGTTATTCTTTTGGCTGGGGATTCAAAGATGCGGTGGAATACAGCAACTGGAGAGTAAGTTATCGGGGGTATTCAGGTGAATTTTTCTCATTAAGTCCACCAGGCGCGGGGCTGCCAGCTGCCGGCGCTTACCCACACAAGGCGGCAGCTGCATGCCCAATCTCTATTAGAACAACTGCAAGGTAACCATTATTCGAGTAGAGCAACTTCCATGCTCACATTTTTAATTATGGTCTGATTTCCTTCCCTGCCTAGGTTTCGGTGTACCGTAAGCAGTATCCCAGAGGTTGTGGAGACATTCAGTCTATTTTAAAATCTGTAACACGAACTAGTTTTAGTAATCGTGGAGGGGTCTGAGCAGACTCACCCGTTTCTATCATGCCCATGCTCAGCCACACACATTTCACAGTATCGTGAGCACTACCCTATGTTATGCCCATGAAGTTTTTCCTGTCAGGTACCAAAACCGGTTAGTGCTCCGGATTTTCAAATGGATCGAATGTCTCTACAACCTATGCGTACGCGTAACCTGGCAAAAGGAGTGTGCCTGCTGCAACTCCCACTTATCCAGGGAAAGCGTCACAGACTATTGTTCATGTCGCGCTCAAGAGGAAAGCTACGGTAGTGTACCGTAAATTACCGTACAGTACTCGGAGGCCACCGATCGCCGGGTCAACCAATAGGTGTCCCCGAGGTGCTAAGCAGAGCACTGCGTCCGATAGGGAAACGTTGAGTACAGGGCTGTGTCGCGCATGCCGTATTCTGTAGCCGCATCCATTGGTAAGGCCCGCTGACACACCGCTTGATACCTTTGGTTTGCCAAACGGATGCGACACAACAGGCTTTCACCCCCGTTCTTGAAAAGGCGCATGAACTATTTCCGCACTCCCCTTTCAACACTGAGGCTGATTGCGTCTACCTATAATATGCGAGGACCGGGATCGAAATTGCTTCCTCCAACATCGGCTTTCCCGGGGTTGAGCTATCATATCGATATTGGTGGGAGTAATCCTTTCATACTCGTATCATATAGCTATAGCCTTGTGGCCCCTACCCCACACTTGATTTCCGCTCCCGATGTCATTCCTTTTTTTCTCCGACCCACCTTCCCTATCTCCAGGCCCTGGTCGAAGTCGGGAAAACACCCAAGTACCCCGCGCCTAGTCAACCACCATATTTTCCAAACGGCGCACCGGCAGCGACTGTATGGAGCCATTTTCCCGGTGTCGCAAGTTCGTCAATCCTTCGAGTTCAAATTCTTTTCTTCATCTGAGAAAACTCTAGAAGTCAGGTCGGTTCTCCAGCTAATTGAGAGAAAACCCTTTGACGACCTCCAGCACCGAGAACCTCTAGGCGAAGGATAACATTAACTTTGATACAAGGATCTAATTTTTTTAATACACACACCGGCCTAGGTTCCTTCACGCTGGAAAATATTTGACATTGCTTCCGCTTCCACTTCCGGATTCACCAAGATACGGCCATGGGCACCGGATAGGCTAATACCAGCTTCAGTCACGCCCTTTCTTATAGCATTTGGCCCCGGTCTCTTCTGTTCACATCCGGCTCTCGGTCTCCCCATTGCGCTTAGCCCTCGATCGCTCATATCCGGCTCTCACCCCCCCCCCCCCCACCACGCCCGCCGCACTCCGCCGCTTGCCACCCGATATCCATACTCGGCCCTCCAACCATCCTAGAAGCCCTCAGTACAACCAACACCCGCTATCCTGTATGAATTACAAATCTATCTACACCCCAACATGATCTGTTTTCCCGGGTAACCAGGTGTCCCCGACAGATTCCTTCGATCTTGGTTGCTAAGGGTAGCAAGATACGACTATCTGTAGTTGTTAGTGAGTAGCTGAATTCCCCCCTTTGCACGCTCTGCTGCCGAAGCAAAATTTATCCCCCCTAGGGCCATGTCGGTGGGGTCGGGAGGGGGTCTAATGTACCTCATTCTATCCGAGTAATAAACCACGTTATCAATCAACCTAACTATCTATTTTTATTCCCTCAGCAGTTACCCTCTGGTCCCTTTACACTTCTCCCATTTTGCCCTCTCCGAGTGCCACGACTTGCCGTCGGCTGCTGCCCTGGCCATGTGTCGCCTTTCCGCAAGAAGCCACTACGACTAGTGTTACCCTCTACAAGACCTACAAGGCGTTTACCCATTCTCATATATGCTCTAGGGCATTGCAGCATACCATAGAGACCGACTGGGCTTACCGCCCTATTAGTCGCATCCTAGGGGAGGGGGTCTTGGAACCTGGACTATCCTAGGTTTGTATATAGGGCTGTATGTCGTATTCAGTGGCTCTTTGGTTCGCCGCTTGGGTTAACATTCGAACCTTCTTTTTCCTCTTGTTTTCCAAATTCAGGAGCCTAGTTAGTCTACTATGAAGGTGGGGTGTATTATTGTGATGGTGTAAGAGCACCAAACCAAAATGTTTGGCTTGTCACAAGTTTTTATGACACAATAGATCTCGTGAGCCAGATATTTTTGACGTGATAGTCCCCAACCCACCCCATGAAAAAAAGCGGGATTTTTGTCATCAACTCGAAAACGACGTTATGCTCGGCACACCAACAGCGTTGGCAGAAGAGGTGGAATTTGGCTTCTCATTTACAATTGTATCAATTGTTGTGAAATATATTGTATTGGTATTACGAAAAGGAACAGGGCAATCCCACACCTCACGCTCAACAGAGACTTCCTCTGTAGTACTATCATTCTTAAGACTCCGGTAAAGCTTTCTTGTATTCCCCAGAAGTTTAGTGATGTGCTATGAAATTTCCACAAATCCTGAAAGGCGTTGGTGTTCGCCGAGCGGGGATGTGAAAACGGTGCTCGCGGTGCGCTGTACTAGTGCAGTGCTGATGTCACGGCCATTCGTCATACCAAAACTTTTGATCCTGTGCATTAGCAATTAACGGCGGCACCTGCAATGCGGCAGCTCATTATTCGTGTCATTCGTAAAAAGCTAGTATGATAATATTGCCCGGCGCAGGAATTCGGAGGCTAGCCAATTTTTAACTTCATCCGATAGCAGTATGCGTTCCTGGTCCAAACCTCTGGCGATTGCGAGTACGAACTTAAATACCGTATTCCACCGTGCGGCATTGTGTGGTAGGGGTTTCCATACATCGACAGTGCGAAGAGGTATGCTGTGGTGCTTCAAGTTACGCGATATGCAGCTTGAACCTTTCAACTGATGCCTTCACACGGCCTTATGTTATCGCAAATTGTAGGTTACTAAGCCGGCTTGTTCCGCCGCGGCGCTCGTTAAACCTATTAATTTACCGGTTTCATCCACGGGCCCTCGGTCTTCTCGATCAGAGACAAGATACCGCAACGGGTAATAGTCCTTTCCAAACCAAGTATAGCCTAGGGGAATGGTTGAGATCCTAATAGAAGTCCAAGTACTTGAGATACTTGTGGGTTAGCCCGTCAGAGTATTCTGGTACTTGGAAGGGATAGAGGGGGGACTGTCAGGACTGTTAGGGATAACACATTATGCCGTAAACAACCCCGATATGGTCGGAAAGTTGGGACTGACAAGCTCCTTATTTATAGAATTTCATGCTCTAAGACTGCAGTCCTTAGTAGTCTGTCTAGTCCTACCAGTCCCAGGCGTAGCCCGTCCAAGGACCCCCGAAAAGGCGGACTACAGTCTATAGTCCGTCCCGTCCGGTCCCAAAGACGGAGGGACTGGATGGGTTGGTAACGCTAGCCCCATAAGATGAAGCTTAAGATGGAGTCTAGTGGGTGAGAAAGTGGAGGTGCGGTCTCAGTTAGCTCAATGGACAGCAGGGCGCAGAAGGGCGGCGAACTAGGTGACCAATGGAGATATTGGCTGACGACAGACCAGGAGAAACTAGTATATATCTCCTAAACGGCTAATGACCGTGAAGGCCGAATACACTCAATGAACAGAAAGGAAACACAGATCCTGGTAAATGGTGATCCTCCGTGATCTCTAAGAATCTCGGGCTCGTGAGATCATTCATGTCTGATACAGGTATTCACTTGTGTGTACCACAACGTCACATAATTATCAGGGATGGAATCCTCTAATCCAGTATTATTATTTTTTCCCAAATTCTACCTAGTCTTGCCCTCGTCCTGGAGAATATTTTGCTCTTTCAATATTAGTGACTTTCATTTTTTGGCATTTTGCCCTCACCCCTGAAGTCTTTTCCAATCCAAGTGCCCCAGCTGTGTTAAGGGCCACCTCCTATAATAATAGAGAATCTAATGATGCTTGATACCTCATTGGACCTCAAAAAATAGCATAGGGTGAAGCAAGCTAAATTCACGATACCCGACACCATGTAGGAACATGTATCATCAAAAGGAAAAGCTTAAACCTTATACTCCATAACCTCATACCCCTAACAACAGAGCTCCAATTCGCCTATGTAGTTGGAAGGCAGCCCAACACCATGAAGTCGTATGATGAATCCGGATGTCTGTAGATATAGGTGTGAAGTGAAGTCTTGTGCTTGAGCCTAAACCACATTGAGTCATGCTATCCACTCAAGTATTTTAAAACATTTGAAATTGTGTATAAAGGAAAGGGGTGGACTACGTGATTTACTATATCTTGCACTGACCTTGGGCGTATACAGAATGTAGGAGAAAAATATATATGCTGCTTCATCTTAGGAACTTGTAAGGTAAAGCTCCGGAAAGCTCTGAGCATGGCAATTTCAGACAAAGAACCCCTGCCGCTAAAGTAGTGGAAGTTAGTTGTCAATGAAATAGGGTTGTTGTTGATTATGGCAGTCTGGGGAATGCTGGGGGTGGGTTTTTTTATTATGGAGTTTTGGGAGCTGTCAGGATTTAACCTACTAATTAGTGTTCCTTACGGGGCGGGGCGGGGCGGGTTTCCGCAAGTGCTCCCCCCCCCGTTACGGCCACAGGGCACCGCCAAACTCCCCACTCCCCGCCCTACCCCCCGCACTGGGGCTACCGGGTGACCCCAATTGTGCTCCCAGCCATATGATTTGGTGGGAACAGTAGCGGGGCCCCGTACAGGGGGTGGCCAGGGCGGGGGGCCGTATTGGGCCGGGGGGGAATGGAGGAAAAAATAGGCCCCGCCCCGGGCCAAACGCCGGGGTGAGGCGGGGAACGGGGGCAGGGACCTGCAGTTTTCGGGGCCCTGGCGGCCCCGTAACGAACTCTAGTGCTGTATTCCTTATCCAGTATGTCATTAGGAGATAAGCAGTTGTAGGATATGTGGTTTATTGAGGTACAGTGCGTAGGCATAGGGAAGCGGTATACTGTCTAGTATATTGACAATAATGGGGATAGGAGATGAAATTGCCCAGTATGATAATCTGGGATCAAAGGTATCTAATGGCAACCGGTAAGCCTCCTTCATAAATTTGTGCTTTTCTGTAAGCACTTGGGCTAGTGGTACTTAGCTAGTTCTAAACAGGATCAGTACTCCAGGGATAACTGGAGTTTGTAGGACCCCGTTCAAACTTGCAAACCTAGAAATTTGGAATTTTTGTATGGTTCGCATGACACATGGGAGACTAGAGTAAAAACTCCGGGTGTCAGAGGAAGAATTCATGACCACAGCCAGATGACTTGATGAGGAAGTAACCAGGATGAACCTGGAGGCAATGAAGTACTTCCAAAACCTTTCTCCCACTTATACCACCTCCATCGGCCTTCATTCGCAAGAGAATACTGTATACCTCGGATTCGCTTGGGCATGAACAATCTCTTCCATTACGACTGTAATGATTATGCGAGAGCCCCCGGGTTTGGGGACCACTTAGGCTGCATTAGTAAAAGGCTAGCCAGATCCATACAAGACCAATATTCTACCCTAACAAAAGAAGAATCTGGGCCTGAGTCAATGCAACAAAGCTCCATTACCTTGCGAGACCTAACCTCTGCACACCAAAATCGCTTTCCTAAAACTTAACCACTTGGCTGAGGTATCATTTAATGCAGTTAATATGAATACACTACTATGATTTACCTCAAGCAAGTTCTCTCATGCTGTAACGACCCTACATTATAGAGCTATGGCAACCTAAGTCTACACCCATCCATAATATCATGAGGTCGGATGGTAGACTAGGTGGACATGCAGGCGCATGTCTAAAAGATATCTGATGGTCCAGATATCTCAATGAACAGAAGGTACTTATGGGATAGGTGTAGTGAAGTAGTGGAAGTAACGTGACCTTGTCCACTCGAACCGAAGGATAGGTCGGAAGGCCAGGTTAGTTTACCCTGTCTAGTAAAGTCACGTTCCCCTACCATGGAGACTAGTTTCGTGTCACTATGGACATACTTACCCTACTGTTGAAACACTATTACCCTACCTTCCATCGGAAATGTTCTTGGAGGAATTCCGGGAGATGTTAGGATTGTTTGTTACACAATGACGATCGACGGACACTTGTTTGCACATTGATCGGAAGGCTACGGGAGGAGCTGTAGTACTCTGAACAAGCTGTAACTTGCCAGAATTATTGCTAACAGGTACCTACGGCCCCAAGGGTCGCCCCGGGCATTATGGCCCAAAATCGTTAAAGTTGCCATCTTACTAGTGAAATAGAATCTATGAAGACATGTCCATAACACTATATACATCAGTACCATCCGTCCGACGCAGGCTGCTCGCATGATGCAGAAGGGGGCCAAGGTGAGAAGGTCAGGTACCTTCTCCAAAAGGAACGGAGTAAAACGGACCAAAACTGACAGAGTTAGTGTGAGCTATGCAGAAGGGTCACCAGAGTAGTCACGGGTAGTGCCGGAGACATCTGGGAAGGTTTTACACCAATCAAGCCTACACATGCCCCTCTGCCGAAGGCTCTTTGTGGGTTGTTTGAAGACTCTAATAGCATGATACTTATCCCGGTGAGTGGTGTACTGGGGGTAAGGAAGCATGGGTAGCCTGTACGGGTCCCGCTGCCACTGCAGCTCTCCACAGGAGCGTCGTAGACCTTCTAAGTTCGTAGTCAAGGAAGATAGAACTTCACCAGAAGACAGCTGATGTCTACGTGTGCTTGCATAGGTCATAGCACATGGGAAGAGAGTCATTTAGTTAGCTTTCCTAATGTGTCTTGATAGTAAGCCACTGACAAGACTCCGATGCCCAGAGGTTTTCACTCCGGTAGGTCTATTGGTAAACACCTCGCAGGAACTGCTGTGCATACGGGAGATTTCTACTAGAGTGCGTGGTCACCATAGGCCCTTCGGGGATATGGTAATGGTGCCGGGCAACCCTTACAGAGAAGGGCATACTCATGTTGGTCGGGGTAACCTGATGGGGGAGTTTTTCGTATAAGTCTGACTACTTAAAGCTTATACGAGAACTCTCCTAAGCTATTTCTTTATAGACTAGCATCTGCCCATATATATCTTAGTCAAAAAACTTCTTTCCACTACTTATCCTCCATCCAAAATCTCTCCTCTGGCGATCAACATGACCCGGCCCTACCCCTCTGTTGGTTCATTTCTTCAAGATTCTCTCAACTCCTAACCCCGCATTTGAACCAACAATCTTCCTTCCCACCACTCCATAGGAGCTGTTCTCTTCCTCTGTAATATTAATCTATGCCATACCTGTATTTAGGTATTTCCAGAACATTCCAACTTGCTTACCAAACTGCTGATAATCAATACAAATAAATAAAGGAGCAGAGGGTCAAACAGGTACAGAGAAATCTGTCGCGTTCCGGATAACAATAGGTATAGTAATAAATCGGACTGCTGCTATCTGCGATATATTGGAGATTTCTTATTCAATAGAAACATTAAAGAAAGGATGGTAGCACAGAACTCCATCATGGAGAGCCATCCACCACTTTCTTCTACGGTAAGGCATCCGGTATGAACCATTATCGCATCAATTACCGCTATAGTCCAACTTACCCACAATCTTTCCGAAGCTCAATGTCTGATAATGGACCTAAAGCAAACCTCCCTCTATCTGCTACTCCAGAAATCACACCCTCTTGTAGTCCTTGGCTGTGGCTGGCACAGTCCATGGTCAGCGACGCAAGAATAAATGAATGACATGAAATTGGATCTTGAACAACCCAAATCATCAGCCACCTCCATCGGCATTTTCTCTGATGCCGGTAGTACTCTCTAAAGTCCGCCGTCTATTCCACCAGCCAGCAGGTCACTTCGGGCTTTTCAGCTTTACACTATAGGTCCCCTAAACCTGGGTTACACAGGGCGCACAATTGAATCCATATCATTTATTATCATGCATGTGGACTTAGCTAGAAGCTAGCGGTAAAAGATTTGTTCCCACATTCAGGGGCACGAGACAGTCCAAGCCGCCTGATGGAATGCTAGTTACAATTAGCCCCCTGCAGGCCCTCAATTAACAAAATATGGAGTTTCTGACCACCAAGCATTAGTGACTATCCTTGATAGGCAGCAGAATATCCAGACCTCATAAAGAAACTAAAGCTCTTCTACACCAAAATCCTGGTAGCTGGGGAATCATGGGTTTTTTCTGTTGATACAGAGCAAATGCCGGAACCAGGGGACATGAAGCAGGTGCGGTGCTCCATTCAAAATTGGATTGATCAAATGCTACAGATAATGAATGAAGTAGCGGGAAATTGGTACAGATAGAATTTAAACAGGGTGGAAATGGTATTAAACTTCCGACACATTCCCGAGCTCCCAACCTAGTGATAATCCTCCCTGCTCTCATATTGTCCAAGGACAAAACAACCACATGTGTTCCATCTGACTCACTACAGCTCCTGCATATATCTAGAAGTTATTTTCGCATGCAGACCGAAATGGTTCCCTAGGTTAACCTACTTTGTGGGCTTTTGGATCAAGTCCTGCAAGGCCGGATTTTCATCTGCCTTAGGCCAGGCTAAGCCCTCTCGTTTTAAGCACTTAGCCAATTGCAAGGCATGATGCGGATCAACTCACACCCGTTGTTATAGCCGGCCAGTGTTCCCAAACGTCCAGTCCGTCCGTCCTTAGCTTCGGACTGGACTGACGCCGGTTCCTGGAACTCTGCCCTGGACGGACGCCTGTTCTGTGGTCCGTCCTAACCTCTGCCCGCGACGGCCGGCCGGGCCCTATAGGTGTCTCACCTGCAAATAGACCTGCAGATGACGGCCGGCCCCTGGTGAGGACGGCTGGAAGATGCCATTCGTATTAAGAGCCCTGGGCCCGGGAGTCAACCCCTCGGACGGCAGTCTTTGTCAAAGACGGACGCCATGCCCTGCCGTCCTGGCCCACCACGCCCGGGACGGTTGGGAACACTGTAGCTGGCACGGAAGGGGCTTGATACGGTGCTGCGAGGGAAAGTTCTATATCTGATATTATAGTCGCACTGGCATGTCCAGGGGCTAGCCCCAATGGCTAATGGATTGATCACGTGTCGGTAGCGGGATACGCCCGGAGAACGGAAATGAACAGAGGAAGCAAGACCACAATCAATCCATCTATTAAGAGCGAAGCAGGGTCTTTTCTCCAAAAGCCGCCCGCCACAAACCTGTAATCACAGCCTTATTCTGTCCTGAAGGAGGGAAGGGGCGGGTAAAGAAATATAGGAAAAAGGAAAGGGAGTTCCAAAGTCCGAGAACAGACCAGACTAGCTAATAAATAAATTAAGAAGCCGACTTGTGTTGTGATGGTGATTGCTATCAAAATGCGCAGCGCTAATAGAACGGAACAGTAAAGAGAATATTTGTGGTGGGATCAATGGGAAAAGTGTGTTCTTCGTCTCTCTCTCGTTCGCTCATAGGTAATGACAGGTGTATAAGGAAAACATCATCAGAGCAACCTAACCTCTCCACAAACCACTACACCCATCTCTCACATTCCCTCCATGTCCAAACTCCTCTGTTCACATCCGTAATAACAAAGGAGAGACATATCTATGAAATCCGCTTCTAACCTTCAAACAAATCTATCCTACTGCTAAATCCCGAAAACACTCCTGCCACTCCCGCAAACAACCTTATCCTTCTACTTTCCATCCCTTCTATGGCCAACCACGACACACTATCACTCATCACTTCAACAACGTGACACTTCACTCCTCTACCAAACTCCTTAAATCGCTTCGTACAGCCTCCAGAGCAGTCCTCATCCAGTTGCTGCTTCTATCGGGGTCACTTGACAGATTCGGATATTGACGGTAAATGTCGATCTATCTGTGAACCCCACAATATACTATCCGCAAGATAGCAAATGTTGATCTCAAAGGGGGGTAATGATGAGAATGAAGAGACCGGGTCGAACAAGAGTCGGTTAGCGCAAAAGGCTAAGTTTGAACATTCGGTGTGCGCCAGGGGCTTCTGTAATGTGGCGCAAGTGGGGGCGTTGGAGGTGTTGGACTGGGTGCAGGATGAAGGAGACCAAGGGATAGTGGGCTTGGAGAGGTCAGGTAAGCGGCAAGGGGCAGAGATCCAGGTTTGTATATTCGAGTGAAGTCCACATGAGGTAATTCAAGATTTGGAAAATAGTAGCGGAAGTCTTCCGGGCTAGCCGGCGGCAGAAGAATATATGGGATCGGGAAAATGAATAATTGTTTCTTTGGAGTACGTAACAGATTACGGTTTTGGGGCGGTAGACTGCCGGGAATGAGGTGTGTGTAAAGAGGAGGTGGTATTTTTGGTTGTAGTCGTGTGAAAGCTAGGTAAGAGAAGGAGCGAGTGAATATGGGATTGGAAAGGGCCAATTCCGGGAGCCAGTGTTGGCTTCAGAGACAGAGTATTCGAGTAGTTGGACGATTGAAAGGGACTTAGCTGGTTGTGCTACTAGTGCCATCCACCCAAGTCCACGGATTGGGAACTGCCCCATGTGTGCGGAGAAGTTGCGCAATCGATTCGTGATGTAGTGATTCAGCTACGAGGAGTGCACCACCACAATAGCCAGTCAGCGCATTCACTTCTGCCGCGCGCTCGAGGAGAAGCTCCACAACCGATACGTGTCCATTTGCCGCAGCTGCATAGAGTGCATTGCCATCCGGGCCGCCAACCTCCGCATTCACCTCTGCCCCATGCTCAAGGAGAAGCCGCACAACCGATCCGTGTCCATTTGTTGCAGCTGCATGGAGTGCACCGCCATACTGGTCATCCTGCGCATTCACCTCGGCCCCACGCTCGAGGAGAAGCCGCACAAGCGGTTCGTTTCCATTTTCAGCAGCTTCTTGGAGTGCATTGCCATAATGGCCACCCTGCGCATTCACCCCTGCCTCATGCTCGAGGAGAAACTGCAAAACCGATTCCGTTGCATTTTCAGCAGCTGCTTGGAGTGTACTACTATACCCGCTACCCTCCGCATTCACCACCGCCCCTCGCTCGAGGAGAAGCCGCACAACCGATTCGTTTCGATGGAATGCAGCGGCTTGGAATGCATTACCATAATAGCCACCCTGCGCATTCACATCTGCCCCGCGCTCGAGGAGAAGCTGCACAACC
>LN890993.1:21057-49681 GCA_900010015.1 Tuber aestivum | reverse complement strand
CACCTCCGCCCCACGCTTGAGGAGAAGCCGCACAACCGATTCGCTTCCATGGAATGCAGCTGCTTGGAGTGCACTGCCATAGTGGCCACCCTCCGCATTCACCTCCGCCCCACGATCGAGGAGAGGCCGCACAACCGATTCGTTTCCAGTATCTGCAGCCGCTTGGAGTGCATTGCCATACACGCCACCCTGCGCATTCACCTCTGCCTCATGCTCGAGGAGAAGCAGCACAACCGATTCCTTTCCATGCTTTGCAGCCGCTTGGAGTGCATTGCCATACACGCCACCCTGCAAATTCACCTCTGCCCCATGCGCGAGGAGAAGCCGCACAACCGATTCGTTTCCATGCAATGCAGCCGCTTGGAGTGCATTGCCATAATGGCCACCCTGCGCATTCACCTCTGCCCCACGCTCGAGGAGCAGCTGCACAACTGATTCTGTTCCATTTTTTGCAGCTGCTTGGAGTGCATTGCCATACACGCCACCCGGCGCATTCACGTTTACTGTATCCACTTTTCTGTTGACTAGGAATTTACAGGCCGTCACTAAATTTAACAAGGATGAATAGTAGATAGCTGACGGGTAAACACCGGAACTCGGGAGCTCATATCGGTATCGATGGTCGGGGTCATATAAATCCAACCAGCCCTTGCCAAGCTCGAGAACCTTCACCACTGCCTCGGAGAGTGGTGTGGGTGCCGTATCCTCAATGCATCTGGTATACACGGGCCAGAAGCGAGCACTATGGTAGAGAAATGATGTTTCCGCAACTTTGCCACGATGTGCAGTCCCTTGTGCACTGTGTCGCAGTATTCGACTGAGGCAAGAATGTCCCATCAGTAAATAGGCTTTATCCTCCGAAATATGATAGGAGGCACCGGGGCCCTGAGCTGCCCGGTCGGAGATCAAATATTCCTTTACCGAGAAATGTGCCAGTCGTAATCGGCGGTCTTCCTTGGGGGATGATTCATCGTCCCTGGCATCCTCAAAGGAAATAAGGTTAGGGCAAATGCTCATGAAGCAACTCTTATCAAAAAGAGAGCCAGTCTCAGGATCCTCGCCATATTTTTCGACATCGTATTCGATCACGACGGCCTCCGCAAGCTGGCCTAACGTCAAGGGTTCTGCGGAAAATGCGAGCCAATGCATCGCTCGCCGAAGATATTCCCCCTGCTTCTCGTGGATGCTTTCAAGGATCCTCAAGTAGACAGAATCTAAGTCTTTCGGAAGTTCTCTCAAGGCAGCTCTCACATCTCCCGGTGTTATGCATTCCCGTAGAGTTCGCAAAACACAATTCACCCATTGGAACCTGAACACCCCCACACTTGTATCAGCGTAAATTAATATCTGAATCGGGGAGCATAACATACATTCCCTGCGAACGAGAAACTAGTGTGTCCTCTATCTCATCCTTGATCGCTTTCGTAAATTTCTTAAAGCAATCCTTGCCATCTAGAGATTTCTGTACATATGTTCGGATATCCGGATCGACGGTTTTAGATTGTAGCGGTATTGAAAATTCGGTGAGAGGTTCTAGTGATCCCATTATATCGGCCTCGGGACGGCTCGTGGCGAGAATGCAGAGCGAGCCAGCCTTATGATCAGCCGTAAGCTCACCAATCCAAGACAGGAGACTCTCCCGCGTGTCCTTGGGGAATTCATCTAAGGCATCGAGAACGATAAACGTCTTCCTGAAATCCTTTATAATATGCGACAATAGATCCTTTAGATCTCTGGTATCCGCCGACTTTCCAACCGCCTTGGTTCTGCTGTAAAGATCTACAACAGCACCCGGTAAATCCCGCTCCGAAAGCCTTTTTGAAAGTTGGCCAATAAGGTATAGAAGCATATTGTTCAATTTTTGCTTCTCGGAATCACTGAAGGTGAAATAGAAATAAGCTAATGCGTGATCATCGTTTTCGTTGCACAGATGCTGCAAATCTTCAATTGCAGTAGCACTAAAGATTGAGTTAGCAATAAAGAAATCATATCGCCCCTCTGGATACCTGGTTAGGTTCGCACCTCAGTACACTCTTGCCACAACCGGCTAGAAGAAACAAATGTTAGAGACATTCTTGCAAGCATAAGATTTCAACCATCTCTAGACATACGTATACCATGGAGCCATAGAACCCCCCCTCTGTCTTTCTTCCAATCCATGTAATCCTGTCCCCCGAGTAGCCATCCTCCAGTACCGGGTTCACGAACAGCCAGAGCGGATGAATAATTTGAGGCTGGGTCGACGACGTTGAGCCACTTCCGTACTTTCCGGAATTCCTTCTCTAGGGTTCAGAAATATCTAGCGTTAGTAAGGGAAAAATTGGCAGGGTTAGGGATAATGTGACAATGTACCATCCAGTTTTCGCAATACCTGTGTGACCGTCTTCCTAAACAACTGGTTAGTCTTGCTACCAAAACGCAAAGGAAGTGGAAAAGTTAGATTCCTAGGGGACTGAACAATAGATAACTTACGTTGTGGCGGTGGTTAGCAATAGCTGCAGTTCTGTTCTCTCCTCTTGAACCAAGCCTAGGTAGTGTTCCATTTTCGGTTTGCGAAAAGGCCAAAATAGCTTCCGTGATGATTTCCTCCATCCCGGAACATTTAATTTGGCTTCAAGCTCTTCGAGGGCTGCCCTATAATCTTTCAAATTTTTGCCTCTCGTCCATTCAAGTAGCTCCGGGTATCGCGGATTGTTCTCATCGCCTTGTTCCGCAAGGCTCCCGATTTCCTTCAGCTGTTGGTCGATACCCCTAATCTCATCCCCCAGTTTCTTGAAATCTTGCTCGCTCTCCTTGACTACCTCGCAGTAATCATCGCAAAGCTTGTAAACCTTCGAGCCGAGATGAATGAGGGACAAGACACTAGCGGCCAAGGATATAGGTTCTGCCATTTTCCTGATCGTAGTCGTCGCAGACCTGAGGGCGGAAGTGCAAAGATGAAGCTATTACAGCTCGCTATTTTTTAGAAACGATAGATAAGGACAAGCCGGCGTTTAAATCCTAAGGTAGGCTGTCGCTGAAGCTTCGCTCGCTTTAGGGTTATTCTTTTTGACTGGGGATTCAAATATGTGGTGGAATACAGCAACCGGAGGGCAACGGCGGTATTCAGCCGAATGTTTCCCTTAAGTTCACTACGAGCGGGGCTGCGCACCAGAACGGCAGCTTCATGTCCAATCTCTACCTGCACAACTGCTAGCCAACCATTATGCGAGTCGACCAGACCCCCATGCTCACATTTCCAGTAACGATGGAATTTCTTTCCCTGCCGGGGTTTTGGTGTGAGCACTATACGCGTAATCGGGGGATCTGCCTTGCGGCAGCTCCCACTGGCCAGGGAAAGCGCCGCAGACTATCGTTCATGTCTCATTCAACAGGAGGGCTGCGGTGGTGTAGCGTACAGTACTCGAGCACACCACTACGCCGTAAATTACGATACTCGGGTGGCCAAGTTGAAGTTGGACACCCACGAAGCTATTGCGCCTTGACAAAATTTACGGAATAGCAATGAAAATGCTAATAATTTACAATAATGACAACCCCATTTATGAATTCAACCAACCTCAACATCAGCCAAAAAAAATAGTTAAAAAATCAATAAATGCATAGCAGTATTCAGTACGAGTACCAAGTGTATCATCCATCAGACTTAATCATTGCCCTTATCCTATCTGGAGTGGAGTGGCTGTGCGGGGTTGTCCGGGAGCGGTGGCTGTCACACTCACCGGGGTGTTCGGTTAATTTTGCCAACTCACAATACGTACTGATCGCCGGGCCAATCGATTGGTGTCCCCAGGGCGCTAGAAAGAGTAGTGTAATTCTATATGTATCTAGATAGTAAGTTGAGCGGTCGCTTTCGGTGCCAGGCTGATGCTTGTGGGGACATGGGAAGCTCTTCCTGGAGATGTTGTTGATTAAAAGTATGCGAAGTCTTGTGGAAAGCGTCAAAGGATGGTATTTCATAATGTAGGTACGTAATTCGTGGTCTCCTAGGGCGGGGGGACTAAGTGCAACCCAATCCTCGAGCACGGATATCTTTCCTAATTTGACAACGCCAAGCTGTCTCCTTTCCCCAAAGGGCACTGCAACAAATATTTCTCACAGCCTTGCTTGCAGTTTATCGTGAACCTACCCACCACAGAATCAAAAACCAAGAACAGGGGACCACTAACCCTAGGTACTAGGGGGCCTCTTGGAAGCATTCGTTTTTCGGTTGAAATGATTCGCTTGTGTAGCGACGATCTCTCGCATGTTGTGTGTTGTTTTCTCCAATAATCTCCAAGTCTCTTATCGGTATTATGTACACTGCCTCCCTCCCTGGGGAGATCCCCATAATTTCGGCAGCACGAGCTCGCTATTGGCCCGGCGATAGCCTCCACCCCAGTATCCGGGTGCCCAACTTCAACCCGGCACTCAGAGCACTCATATACAGTACTGTACTACACCCTTGAAATTATAATTCGAGTACTTGGAATACTTGAGCACTTAGACTACTTGTACGAGTAGGAGAGCGTGAACCCCATTGCGCAGTAAATGGTACAGGTGTAGTATTTCATCCTAACCCACTTAGGAAAAAGTCCACCCGAGCAGGGGATTATGCACGGTCGTGTTGGTAAAAATGTGGAAACAATTTCCTCCTGCAAAAACACGTCCCTCCGGAGCCTCCGCTACCGGTAACTCTCAGGAGATGGTCTCTAGGGACACACACGCGTGACGCAGCGGGTCCTACGAGTACTCGGGTGCCGGTATTTGCCACTAGGTCTTTTCCATGGGCGGACATCCCTGCCACCATCATGAACCAATGAACCCTCATAACAATCGGGGCCAATCGCCTCCCAAGAGAACTCATTTTAGAAAAACTCAGGGATGGTATTATAGGAGCAAATCCTTTCTGCCTAGCGTCGTGCCGGCAAGCATAATGAACTCCAGGTACGGTCCGAGTACTCGAGTACCCGAGTACCCTCGCGCAGAGATTGGCGGTAACTGCACGAGTGAGCACCGCCAGCATGTTTTAGGGAGGTCGGCGCCCCTCGCAACCACTACCGACGTCGTAACAGCCACGCGGCAGACCGCGCAATCCCAGCGCATGCACCATGACACACGGAGTTCGATAGGGCAATTTTGGGCACAGGAATGTGCTGCGCATGCTGCATCCTGGAGCCGCATCCATTGGTAAAGCCCGCTGACCTACTGATAAGTTAATACCATTGGTTTCAGCGTTGGGGCTGATTGCGTCTACTGCAGCATCATTCTCTAATATCCCGGGCCCGGGGTCCACATAGCTTCCCCCAAAACTGGTATGAACTGCTCGAGGAGCAATTACTAGCTACGAGTATTGCTGTGGGAGACTAACTCACCTTGTGCGGCTCCGGAGCCCCTCACTTTCCCGGGGTTGAGCTAGCGGTATTGGTGGGGTAATACTTTCATACTCCTATCATACAGATGTACAATAGCCTCGTGGCCTCCACCCCACACCCGATTGCCGTCCCCAAAGACTTTCCTTCTATTTTCCGACCCACCTTCTCCATCTCCAGGCCCTTAGCGAAATTGTGAAAACACCACCAAGTACGAGTACACCATGCCGACTCAACCACCGGACACGACAAACGACGAACGGCGCACCGGTAGCGACTGTGTGGAGCCGTTTTCCCGGGTTTGTCAGCTCGTCAATCCTTCGATTTCAAATTCTTTCCTTCATCCGAGAAAACTCCAGAAATTCATGCCGGTTCTCCAACTGATGGGAAGAAAAGCCCTTGACAAACTTCAGCCCCGAGGACCTCCAGGCAAGGGATAGCATTAACTTTGATACTCTGATATAAGTTTTGTTGATGAACACACCAGCCTAGGTTCCCCCAGGTTGGAAAATATTGGATATTGCTTCTGCTTCCACTCCCAGATTCACTAAGACACGGTCATGGGTACTGGAGAGGCTAATACCAGTTTCAGTCCTGCTGTTTCTTATCGCATTTGGCCCCGGTCTCTTCTGTTCATATCCAGGTCCCGGCCTCCCCAACGCACTTAGCCCTCGGTCGCTCATATTCGGCTCCCATCCGCCGCCGCCGCCGCATCCCGCCGCTTGCTCCCTACTATCCGTACCCGCCCCACCAACAATTCCAGAAGCTCGCAGCGCTGCCAAAACCGGCTGTCCGGTATGAAATTCCCTGAATTCTAAACATATCTACACCAAAACATAATCCGTTGTCCCGGATAACTTGGTGTATGGGGTTGATTCCTTCGATCTTAGTTAGTAAGGGTAGCGAGGTACGAATATCTGTAGTTATTAATGAGTAGCCGAATTCCCCCCTTTGTGCGTTTTGCTGGCGAAGCAAAATTTATCCCGCTGGGCCGTGTTCGCAGGGTCCGGAGGGTGTCCAATGTACCTTATTCTATCCAAGCAATAAAGCATGTTATCAGTCAACCTAGCTATTTGGTTTTCCTTCCCCCGCAGTTACCCTCTAGCCCCTTTCCACTTCTCCCATTTTTCCCTCTCGCGAACGCCATGACTTGCTTTTGACCGCTCCGCGTACCATATGCCGCCTTCTAGCAAGAAGTCACTAACACAAGTGTTACCCTTTACAAGACCTACAAGGCGCTTACCCTTTCTCATATATGCTCCCGGGCATTGTCGCCTACCATAGAGACCGACAGGGTTTACTGCCCCAGTAGTACTATCCCAGGGGCGGGGTGCTGGAACCTGAACTATCGCAAGCTCTCAGATAGGGGCCTCCGTCGTATTCAGTGGCTGTTCGGATTACCGCGTGGCCTAACGTTGCTCTTCTAAATTCAGGAGCTCAATCATTAGGAAGGTGGGGTATATCATTGTGACTGTCTACGAGCACCAAGCAAAAACATTTGGCCCGTCACAAGCTTTTAAGACACAATAAACCTCGTGGGAGGAGAAGCAGATATTTTTGAGGTGATAGTCCGAAACCCTCCCCCGACCAAGATGATCGCAATTTTTGTCGTCGACCTGAAAACGACTTTGAGTTCGGCAGACCAAAAGCGTGGGAAAGAGAGGCGAAATTGGGCTTATCATTTACAATCGTATCAGTGATTGTGAATGTGACTTGAAAGATACCGTATCGGGACCATTAAAAAAAGGAACAGGACAATCATGTATCTCACGCTGAACGGATACTTCCTCTATAGGACTATCGTTCTTGAGACTCCTGTAAAGTTTTATTGTGTTTCCTAGGGGCTTGGTGATGTCCTGTGAAATTTCTGCAGATCCTGAAAGGCGTCGGTGTTCACGGGGTAGGGATGTGAAAACGGTGCTCACAGTATAGTGCTGGTGTCATAGTATCATACTAAAAGTTTTGATCCGGTGCGTTAGTAAGTACGAGGGTGTGGAGAAAAGTGATCGGAAAACCGCTAATTTGACAAATCATCGTCATGGGCTGTCTGAGAGCAGCCAATTAGGTTTCAAATTTAACATGAGGAAAAAAGTGATCGGAAAGCAGATGATTTTCCTATTCTAGTATAGGGTAGCTATACATCCTACAAGTACCTGCTTCAAGGTGCTCTGGTGTAGTGCCAGAACTTGAATCTTGCTGGGTGGGAACAGGCTGCGAGTATATATGAGCGAGGGTGGCAAAAACAGGATTATCGTTTTGCACCTCGTTGTTGCGGTTGGGGTATGGTTAGAATTTCCTTGTTCACTAAAATCGATGGCCTACCAATCACATTCATTCCGATCACTTACCCTTACACCCTCGTACTCGTAATGGTGACACCCACTCATCAAAATCAAAAGTCTTTCCCCGAGGTATTGCCGCCGGTAGCAAGACAGAAATTACTCCGCTCTGGCAGCCCCCACGACAGGAGAATTGTGTTGATACCATTGCCCTTGAATAAAATATCACTCGAAAACAGGGTCGCTAGTAATGTTCAGAGCTTATGAGAGATGAGCCCCAATTTTTACAAGCATGGTGTGGTTCGGTCGGTTGCGCCTAGGTAAAGGTCCGGGAGAGACTTTTGATTTTGGCGACTACACTACTCGTACTGTACTTCGTAGACTACGGCTGCTAGCAATTCTTGGTATTCGTGAAAAGCTACCGTAGTATGCTACTGTCGGGTGGCGCGGGAATGCGGAGCCTAGCCAATTTTTAGCCGCATCCGAAGGCAGCGCACCTTACGGGTCCAAAATTCCCGTGATTGCGGGTATGGAGTTAAATACCATATTCCACCATGCTGTACAGTGCGGTAGGGTTTCCCATACATCGACAGCGCAAAGAAAATATGCTGTGATGCTTCAAGTTACGCGATATGCAGCTTGAGCCATTCAATGTTGGAGCAGGTTACTGAAGGTTATCCCCATGATCGGTAGGGTATTGGGTCATGGTCAAGCGGAGCTTGGCAGTCATGTATTTCCGCTCATACATAGCCCCTTCGTAGCTAGAAAAGATGGATCATCTCGCTCCTCACACACTTCTATCCCTACGTTCAACTGCTGTACTCACACGGCTTTAAGTGACTAAGCCGGCCAGCTCCACCGTGGTGCTCATTAGATCCACTACTGATAACAGCCATGGGCCCCAGGTCTTCTGGATCAAAGACAAGATACCGTAACAGGGAACAGTCCTCTCCATCCGAAATGGCCCGTGGAGATGGTTGAGATTACAATAGAGGTATGAGTACAGTTCTCAAGATACTGAATGGCGATCGACCCGATATCCTAACCTGGCTATCCGCACTGGATCCTAAGTTACATCTCAAGATATCTGAAAACGCCGGGTGGAAAATGGAGGGGAATGACTCTCACAGACCGAGGAATTCCGAAGCCGGTACACCAGTAGTGAGGGAGCGAAGCCGATAATACTGTTTTGTTTTGTTATAGAGATTCGGGTGTGGGCAAAAGTTATATTAGGTACTGTAGCTAGGAAGGGCCTCGGGGGGTCGAAGAGGAAACACGAGCGCTGACAACCCTTGACATTAGTTCATTGGGAATAGAAAATGTGTATAAGCAGGTCAGAGGATAAAATGCCACCATTGTGTATTTTTTTTTTGACTTCGCCGCCCGAAAGGAGCAATCCCCTACGGGCATGCTGTGCGCATGTTGAAGCAGCTAGTAGGCAGGCTAGAGGAGATTCCAAATGAAATATCATGAGCATATCAAGACCAAAGAAATGCCATTGATAGCCGTGACCGGGGGCCTTTCGATATCGTCAGGCCAGCGCACACGATGCAGGCCCAAGATTCAATTCCAAAATCGATTGGTCTAACGCCACAGATAATGAACGAAGTGGCGGGAAAGTGCTATAGATAGAATTTAAACAGGGTGAAAATGAGATTAGACTTCTAACACTAACTCCTGAGATGCCATCTGAGTCAATCATCCTTGCTATCATGCTGCCCAGGGGACAGAACGGCCACCTGTATTGCATTTGACTCATGCCAACCCCTGTATATCTCTATCAGCCATTTACGAAAGCAGACAAAATGGTTCCAGGAGTTATTCTACTTTGTGGGTTTTTGGATCAAGTCCTGCCAGGCCGAGCTTTTATCTACCATGGGTCAGGCTAAGCCCTCTCGTTTTCACCCTTGGTTAACCAATTACAACGCTTGATGCGGATCAGTTCACGCCCGTTTCATATTTGGCACGGAGGAGGCTCGATACGGCACGGCGTGGGGAAATCCTATGTATCATACTCGCATGTCCAGGGGCTAGCCCTAATGGCTAATAGACTGATCACGTGCTAGTAGGGGGATACATGAGGAGGAAAAGGAAAACACATAGAAGAAATGAGACCATAAACAATCCATCCCCAAGAGTGGGGCAGGAGCTTGTCCTCCAACAGCCGCCCTCCACAGACCTGTAACTACAGCCCCACCCACCCAGGAGAAGGGAAGGGCGGGTAAATAAATACAGGAAAAAGGAAAGGGAGGTGCAAAGCCCAAGACCATACCCGATTAGCTAATAACTTTTAAATAAATTG
Source organism: Tuber aestivum (assembly GCA_900010015.1). Lineage (NCBI taxonomy): Eukaryota > Fungi > Ascomycota > Pezizomycetes > Pezizales > Tuberaceae > Tuber > Tuber aestivum. The sequence continues at coordinate 39,749 of LN890993.1, read as the reverse complement.
GTAATGTCGGAGTCCTCACTCCTTAGACAGTTCTGTGAGGCGAGGGTAGGCTAGCCAGGGCGTGGACAAACTTGCTCTGGCTTTTCTTTGACGAAGTAAATAAATTCTAATAGGAAAGAAAAGAAAAAAAACCTAAAAAAGCCGAAGACAAAAAAACAAAGGCCTCTCTCTGGAGAAGAGAAAAACTAAAGAAAAATCCTCTCTGAAAAGAAATAAAAAAAAAAAACAACGTCCTTTTTTTCCAGCAAGACCAATGAAAACTAAGCTGCACTGTAGTTGTCTCTTGTGTGGGTTGTTCTTTCCCAATAGGGCCCCGGCAGTCCTATTCCCTAGTGCTCCCCCCACAAATCAACCGAAACACAGTCCCTTGCCCTTCTCAAAAGCCCTATTTCCTACCAAACCTACTACCGTCATCCTTGCGCTCAAAAGCCCTAACCACTGCCCAGAAACACTATTGCTAAAACAGCTCGCCACAGTAACCTAGCTTGACACTTCCCTCCTCTTCCAAGCTCCTTTCATTGCTTCCTACTGTCTCCGGAGCAGTCCTCATCCACTCGCTTCTTCTGTCAGAATCGCTTGACAGATTCGCACAATGACGGGAAGTGCCGATGTATCCGTGAACCTCACAGTATACAATGCGCGAGGTAGCCAATATTAATGTGAAAGGCGGGTACTAATAAGGATAAAGAGATTGGGTAGATCAAGAGTAACTTAATGGAGAAAGTGTAACTAGGAAATTCAGTGTGGGCCGACGGCTTCTGTAATGTGGAGCAAGGGGTGGTGTTGGGGGTGATGCACAAGGTGCGGGGTGAAGGAGACCAAGAGGTAGTGAGTTTGTAGAGACTGGAGGCCCAGCAAGGGTCACAGATCCGGGTTTCTATACCCGGGTGAACCCAGCATGAGGCAATCCGAAGTTTGGAAAATAGACGAGGAAGTCTTCCACGAGATGTGGTAGCAGTAGGATATATGGGACTGAGGAACGAATAGCTGTTTGATAAGGGCGCGTAATAGATAGATAACGGCCGTGGGGCGGTAGACTGTCGGGAATGCGGCGTGTGTAAATAGGAGTGGGGATTTTTTGTCACAGTCGTGTGAAAACCGGCTAAGAGAAGGAGCCAGTAGATATGGGATCGGAAAGGGCGGATTCCGGGAGCCCAGTATCGACTTCAGAGACGGGGTACCGGTAATCGAGTGTTGGACGATGGAAAGTGACCTAGCTGGTTGTGCTACTGGTGCCATCTGCCCAAACCTCCGCATTGGGAACTGCCCCGTATGAGAGGAGAAGCTGCAAAATGGATTCGTTTCCATTTTGTGCAGCTGCTTGGAGCGCATTACTATAATAGCCACCCTCCGCATCCACCTCTGCCCCACGCTCCAGGAGAAGCCGCACAACCGATTCCTTTCCATTTGCAGCCGCTGCCTGGAGTGCATTGCCAAACGTGCCACCCTGCGCATTCACATTTACTAGATCGGCTTTTTTATTGACTAGGAATTTAGTGGCCATCACTAAATTTAACAAGGAGGAATAGTAGATTGCTGGTGGGTAAATGCCGGAGCCGGCGGTCCTGAGTCGGTAAGGCTGGTCAGGATTATATATATCTAGCCACCCCTTGCCAAGATCGAGAACCTTCACCGCTGCCTCGGAGAGTGGTGCGGGTGCCGTATCCTCAATACATCTGGTATACACAAACCAATAGCGAGCACTATGGTAGAGAAATGATGTTTCCGCAACTTTGCCACCGTGTATAGTCCCTTGTGCATCACGTCGCAGTATTCGACTAAGGCAAGAATGCCCCATCAGTAAATTGGCATTATCCTCCGAAATATGATAGCAGGCATTCGGGCCCTGAGCTGCACGGTCAGAGATCAAATATTCCTTTACTGAGAAATGTGCCAGTCGTAATCGCCGATTTTCCTGGGGGGAGGATTCACCGTCCCTGGCATCCTTGAAGGCAATAAGGCTAGGGCAAATGCTCATGAAGCAATCCATATCAAAAATGGCCCCAGTCTCAGGATCCTCGCCATATATTTCGACATCGTATTCGATCACGACGGCCTCCGCAAGCTGGCCTAATGTCAAGGGTACTGCGGAAAATGCGAGCCAATGCATCGCTCGCCGAATATATTCCCCCTGCTTCTCGTGGATACTTTGCAGGATCCGCAAGTAAACAGAATCTAAGTCTTTCGGAAGTTCTCTCAAGGCAGCTCTCACATCTCCTGGTGTTATGCATTCCTGTAGAATTCGCAAAAGACAATCCACCCATCGGAACCTTAATATTCCCACCCTTGTATCAGCCTAAATTAAAATCGGAATAGTGGAGTATAACATACATTCCTTGTGAACGAGAAACTAGTGTATCTTCTATTTCATTCCTAATTTCTTTCGTAAATCTCTTGAAGCAATCCTTGCCATCCAGAGATTTCTGTACATATGTCCGGATATCCAGATCGACTGTTTCAGATTGTAGCGATATCGAAAAAGCGGTGACTGGTCCTAGTGACCCCACTATATCGGCCTCGGGACGGCTCGTAACGAGAATCGAGAGCGATCCAGCATCATGATCAGCCGTAAGCTCCCTGATCCAAGATAGCAGACTCTCCCGTGTGTCCTTGGGGAATTCATCTAAAGCATCGATAATGATAAATGTCTTCTTGAACCCCTGTATAATATGCGACAATAGATCCTTCAGATCTCTGGTATCCGCCGACTTTCCAATCGCCTTCGTGGTATTGTAGAGATCTACAACCGCACCCGGCAAACCCCGATCCGAAGGCCTTTTTGGAAGTTGGCCAATGAGCGATAGAAGTATATTGTGTAATTTCTGCTTCTCGGAATCACTGAAGGTGAAGTAGAAATAAGCCAATGCGTAATCATCGTTCGCCTCGCACAGATGTTTGACATCTTCAATAGCGGTAGCACTAAAGAGCAAGTTAGTAATACAGAAATCATATTGCACCTCTAGACATCCGGTAAGGTTCGTACCTCAGTACACTCTTGCCACATCCGGCTAGAGGGCACAAATGTTAGTGACATTTTTCGAAGCATAAGGTTTCACTGCTCTTCAGACATACGTATACCGTGGAGCCAGAGAACCCCCCCTCTGCCTTCCTTCCAATCGTTGTACTCTGGCCCTCCGAGCAACCAACCTCCAGTACCAGGTTCACGAACAGCCAGCGCGGATGAATAATTGGAGGCCGGATCGACGATGTTGAGCCCCTTCTGTACTTTGCGGAGTTCCTTCTCGAGGGGTTAGGAATATCTGGTATTAGTAAAGAGAAAAATTGTCCGGGTTGGGGATTGTGTGACCAAGTACCGTCTAGCTTTCGCAACACCTTAATTACCGTTTTCCTAAACCCCTGGTTAGTCTTGCTACCAAAACGAAAAGGAAGTGGTGAAGTAAGATTCTCAGGGGAGTGAATAATGGATAACCCACGTTGTGGCGGTGGTTAGCAATAGATGCAGTTTCGATCTCTGCTCTTCCACCAAGCCCAGGTAGCGCTCCATTTTCGGTTCGCGAAAAGGCCAAAGCACCTTCCGCGACGATTTCCTCCATCCCGGAACATTTAATTTGGCCTCAAGCTCTTCCAGGGCTGCGGTATATTCTTTCAAACTTTCGCTTCTCGTCCATTCAAGTAGCTCAGGGTATTGCGGATGGTTCTCATCGCCTTGTTCCGCAAGGCTTTGAATTTCCTTCAGCTGCTGGTCGAAATCCCTAATCTCATCCCCCAGTTTCTTGAAATCTTGCTCGCTCTCCTTGACCACATTGCAGTAGTCATCGCAAAGCTGGTAAACCTTCGCGCCCAGGTGAATGAGGGCCAAGACACTAGCGGTCAAGGAGATCAGCTCTGCCATTTTCGTGGTCGCGCTCGTTGCGGATCCGAGAGCGGTGGTGCAAAGATGCAGCTATTATAGCTCGCTATTTTTTAGAAATTATGGATCAATACAAGCCGGCGTTTAACTCTAAGGTAGACGGTCGCTACAGATTCGCTCGCTTTAGAGTTATTCTGCCTGACTGGGGATTCAAAGAGGTGATGGAATAGCAGGTGGAGGGTATGGGTGGTATTCAGCCGAATGTTTACTTTAAGTTCACCTAGAGCGGGGTTGCCACCTCCCAGCACTTGCACCCAAGTAGGACAGCTGCATGCCCAGTCTCCATCTGTCCAACCGCAAGCCAAGCATTATTCGAGTACGAGTGGACCAACTCCCATGCTCACATTTTCGAATTTCCTTCCTTGCCTGGGTTTTGGCGGAAGCACTTGATGCGTAATCGGGTAACGTACTTTACGGGGATGCAGCTCATCACCGGGATGCGGCTCAACCATGGCAACAAGTAGAAAACCAAATACATCTGGAATTATCTGTATGAATACTTGTCAGATCATCTCAAGAAATTATCAGTGGGTGCTTTAGAATATGGAGAACTCAAATATGTAAAATGTTTTTCATAGTTATAAGTTGTTCCTCCTGGGCAAGGGTTTTAAGATTGTGTCTCTGAAAACAAACTATTCGTGTTTCTTGATTGATAAAAATTGAAAAACATAGAAGAAACAGCTTTATGAGACAATCAAGAGACTGAATAAGTCTTATAAGCTTGCAGCTAATAGTTCTCTAGGATATTTATTAGCAATTAGTAATATTGTAGTGCCCAGTAGAAACTAATAGAAAATGAGTAAATTACATACAAATTTAGTATATTTGATAATAGCATAACTTGTTACTGTAATAACCTATAACTTAGATCTTTTACATCCAACTTTACACATGCCATTTGAGTAAGTATGCTCAATTTGAAGTTTGGCAGGTATGTTTTCCATATTCAGTAGTTTCATTATCAAAATAAGCTTTACACTGTTAGTAAATTATTATACAATTACAAGCTTACAAAAATAAAACCACTACACCATCTAAACACTTGCTAATTATTATCCACATATTTAGTGAGAACATTAGCTAATTTATATCAATATTTGATTGGAATAATATAATTATATAAATTATTATAGGAGTTATTAGTTATAATTATAGTATTTTAATTATACTATAATCCAATAGAAGACTAGTATTTAATCAAAGTTTTAAAATTATATCTTAATCTCCTAATTAGAGTGTACGTAATAGCAAAATTTCAAGCCACCTCACCCACTGGTACTAATTATTTTGATTGACAATAAAGACTTCTAGTTCTTTATCTACCATTCTGCTACTAATCATAATATAAGCATATAATACGAAAAATATGTCCCTCCATTTTAGAAACTAGTGTGCTTGTCTTAATGAACATTATAAAGTACATTTCAAAAGGCCAAAGTTATAGGTTATCATAGGAGTAAGTTATACTAGTATTAGATACTCTAAATTTGTATACAATTTGCTTACTTTTTATTAGAATCTACTAGGTATTATAACATTGAAAATAGATAATAAGCAAGAGTAATAACAATTGACTATAAGTCTATATAACTTATTCAATCTCTTGAACTACCTACAAAGATACTCCTAACTTATTTTTTTATTTTTATTTGCAAGGGGGTTGTGGCAAATTCATTTGGAAGAAACAATTTTAAAAATATTGTACAAGAAGAATAATTGATAATTATGAAATATAATTTATATAGTCTAATTCTCCATATTCCAAAGTACTTACTGATAAGATATCAAGGTGGTAACATGATTATTTGTAGATATAATGGAAAAAGTATGATATTTCGTTTTCTACTGGTTGCCATGAGTGAGCCGCATCCCGGTGAAGAGCCACTTCCACGTAAATTACGTTAATGTGCCTGCTGGAGCTACCACTTAGTCAGGGAAACCGTAAATTAGCATACTCGGGCAGCCAAGTTGAATTTGGACACTGAAAAGCTACCAATCACCGGGCCAATCAATTTTTGTCCCCAGGGCGCTGAACTGAGTAGTCTAATTCTATATGTCATAGATAACAAGCAGTAGCGTTCGGCGCCAGGCTAGCGCTTGTGGTGACATAGGGAGCTCTTCCTGGAGATGTTATTGACTAAAAGTATTCGGTGTTTGCTGAGATGCTTCAAAGGGCGATATTTCATAATGTAGGTACATAATTCCGGCGGCATGAGCTCGTTATTGGTCTGGCGATCGCCTCTCTACCAGTATCTAGGTGCCCAACTTCAACGCGACAGTCCGGGCACTCGTGTACCACACCCCCGAAATGCTACTTCTTGAGCTAGGAGTGTTGGCAATACTCCATCAGTTGTATGAGTAGGAGAGAGTGAATTCCACAGCACGGTGAACGGTAATATTTGATCCTAACCGACTTGGGACAACGTCCACCCGAGCAGGGGATTATGCAAGGTCGTGTCCGTAAAAATCGGGAAACAATTTCTTCATACATAAAAAAGCCCCTCCGGGGCCACCGCTACCGGTAACTCGCAGAAGATGATTTCTATGGACACTGTGTCGCTGTGGATCCTATTGCTCCCACAGGTCTTTTTCGTGGACGCACATCGCTGGCACCACCATGAACCAACCACCGGGCGCAAATCGCTCTTCGAAGGAACAGATTTTAGAAAAACTCAGGCATGAGGTGCACAAATTCTTTCTGCCCAGCGCCATACCGGCAAGCATGAGCTACCGATACGGCACTCAAGTACCGTATTATCTTCTGTTATCCGGTTTTCCGCCAAGAATATGGTGCAAGAAAGACGTAAGCTGTTGACCAATTATAGAATAGAAAAAGGTTTTAGGCCCTGTTCGGCATGTACCAATAAAAATATATCGCAATAAAAGTTGAAAATGGCATATATGCTAATAAAAAAAAATTCAGTGTTGAAAAAATATATAGGTGTTCGGCAGCGATTTACAACAATAGGTAACCCTGAAACAGTTGTCATAAAATAAACATTAGGTCAAATGCAAAAAAAAATGAGAATAAAAATTGAATGTTTGCTTCCTTGATCTTCCAGTCAATAACACCACCCATTAAACCACACATCCAACTACACATCAAACCACATCTCTCATTCCACTTGGATTCATTCAACTCTTTATTCCGCTGCTTGCAGTTCTCTATTGTGCTAATTCAGCCCTTTTTCAGTGGCAAGTTATTTATTCCCATACCATTAGTACTCTATAATACTTGACTGTATATCAGCTAACAGATGATTTTAGGAGAAATAGACAATACAAAAATGGGAAACAGTGTCTGGGTTGAAGATAGTGAAAGGTTCTTGGTTGAAGCTCTTCTGAGACATGTTGAGAATGGTGAACGTGGAGAAAATAGATTCAAAAAGTCTGTTTGGCTCAGTGTTGTTACAGAACTCAATGCAGCCTATAAGGAAGTTAGTAGCAAACCTTTCACAGTTGCTCAAGCTAAAAGCAAGGAGGTTATAGTAAGTTAATATCAATTCTACACAGAGTATTGAATTTTCTTATAGAGAATATATAAGCTGATCACAATATAGCTTAAGAAGGAGTTTGATATTGTTCATGCGATCCGCCAAAATTCTGGTTTTGGATGGGATGATGCCCGAGGTTTGCCAACTGCATCAGCTGAAGTGTGGAGAGTTTATCTTGATGTAAGTTTTTTCTCTTTATATTGGCATGCTAGTCTTATATACTAATTATACGGAATTATTTAACAGCGTCACAAAGAGGCTACAAAGTACAGACATAAAGGCTTTCTGTTGTATGACCAGCTAGCTAGCTTGTTCCTTGGAGGCCAAGCCACTGGCATGTTTGCTCGTACTGCTGCTATTCGATCTCCGATTGAACAAGCTGAAGGTAGTCAGGAGAAGCACAGGAGAACCACTGGCACTTGAAATTCCCAATCACATTCTGTGGAGGATATGTCAAGAGTTCTTGACATTGATTCCCAGAGTGGGCTGGGAAATTAAGAGAATGAGATTGAGCATAGCTCTCCACTTACCAGTTTACAATAAAATCCTCTTCGCCATCAGAGATCATAATCTGACTCCATTGATCCTACACTTGATTCTTCTCAGGGTATCACTCCGCCAACTAGAAAGCGACCTAGACCTACCAAGGTTTCTCAACCATCACTCAGTAAAGTACTTACTTATGCAATGAATGAAATGGTATATCAGCGGGAGCATGGAATGCCTTCAAAGTATGAAAGGGCAATCAAAGCCCTCGCGGACTGCTATTCGGATAAGCTGTCTGTAGATGAGATGGTCAAGGCAGTTTCTCTCTTGGAGGACAGAGCGAAGGCCTATGTGTTTATTGGATTATCACCTGGAGTAGTTAGAGATGCATGGATCAAGTATCAAATTGGAAACTGATAGAATAACTTGTAGATATATATGCTTTACCAGTTTTAAAGTTGGACTTTTTTTTTTTCTTCCTATAGCTAGATTAGAAATAGGAACTTTTTTTTTATATACATTGACCCTTTAGTGAAACTCATGCCTTCCCAGATATTACTGGTAGTCCTGCCACATTTCATCTGCTATCTGCTCTCTGATTTGCATCATAGCTGGGGAAGCCTGTTCCTGTTCCTCAGCTACTTCCTCCTGACTTTCATTATCAGTATCCCCATGGTCACTCTCTCCCTCATATGGTCTATCACTCGACCCCTCCTGTTCTTCTTGAGTATGGTGTTCATAGTCTAATTGTTAGCTTTGTATTACAGAAAGAATATTTATATTTTACAAAATGAATAGAATATTTAGTATGCAAACCTTATTCATTTAATTGATTCATGAAAAGATCTGCTTCTGGAGATTCCTTACGAATAAGGTTATGAAGACCAGCTAGTGCCACTACAAGTTTGACTTGAGTAACCCTTGGGAACTCAAGTTGGCCTCGCAGGATAGAAAACCGACACTTGAAGATTCCAAAGGATCTTTCAATTACATTATTTAATTGAGAATGTCGGAGATTAAAAAGCTCTTCTTTATTTGCTGGCCTATTATTATTTGAAATATAGTTAGTACTTATATTTCATTACGTAGTACACTTGTAATCAGTTATGATTCCAACTTACCTTTTGCGTGACTGATAATGCTCACGCAAATGATATCTTACTCCACGATACGGGGTGAGGCAATGATTACTCAGAGGATACACGGTATCCCCCAGATAGTATTTTCCATTTGGAATCACAAATCCCTGTGCTAGAGCATCTTTAAAAACCCATCTATCATGTGCGGAGCCCTCCCAACCTGACAAAATGAAGCAAAAGTACATGCTAAATGTACAGGGGGTGAAAACATTTTGTGATACCTGTCCCTTACTATTACGAAAGCATGGAAGCATGGTACTTGGGACATGAGCGGTGATATGTGTGACACCCATAGCTCCAAGAGTATTCTGAAAGTATGGATAGAACTTAGGGTTGCACTGAACCTCATACGGGCATTCGTTGGGTGGGAGCATAATAAACTCATTGGCTAATTCCAATAGGCCATCAAGAACACTGTTGAAATATCTAATTCAGGACACATTAGCTGTAACCGGAACTGGAGTTCAGTCCGTTGAGTTCAAGGAGTTGTTTTATGTTTTGTTTTACTTGTGGTTTCGAGTATCCTTTGATACTCAGTTTGTTTTACTTGTGGTTTCGAGTATCCTTTGATACTCAGTTTGTTTTACTTGTGGTTTCGAGTATCCTTTGATACTACTCAGTTTATTTTATGGTTTGTTCAAGGATGATTTGGAAATCCATCCATGCAGGACATGGACAAAGTTTGTATTTAAAGACCGCTGATTCCCTCAGAGGAACGGCAGACTTCGGCAGACAGCGTATTCCTAACATACACGGCCGAACGGTTACCTCTTCAAGTCCCTATTCTTTATATCTTTCTCTCGGAGCCTCCCTTAGCGCAGTACGCCCATAGGTGGTAGATCAACTTGTACGCTACTCCTATTGTACCCGGAAGCGTGATTAGCACCCTGGTGCGAACACGTTACATTTTTTTAACCTCAGCAAGTGGTTAGAAACTTGTGTGCAAGATCTCGGATCAACATGATCAGCAACACCTTTGCAGCTACTCATGGACTCAAAACCGAAGCCCATTAACAACTGATCCCAGTTGCTATGGCGGTAAAAGGATCCCGCTCCACTAGCCACAAAACCGCAAATGTCTCAATCCAGCTAGGATCTGTACGGTTCCCAGAACACAAAATGCTGCTTGGAAATGTAGCTAAATTTGATGCTCTCATCGGCATGCCATTCCTCACCCGGCACAATGCAGTCATCAGATGTGGTGAGTCTATCATAGAGTTTCAAGATAAGAAAGTCCGGGTATCCTGCACCCCTACCAGTGGAGAATACCGAGCCACAGTATCCGAATCAACGGTCTATGAACTCCTGGAGGAGTTTGCAGATGTTTTTCCAGACAAGATTCCGGAAAAGCTACCTCCCATGCATGCAGAAAACCACCACATCTCCTTTAAAGACCCGAACAACCTTAAAAACCAACCTACTTACTCAATTCCCGATGCCTACAAAGACCAACTTCGGGACTAGATCAATGAGATGATGGGAAGAGGAGTAATCTAGAGAAACCAGGCACCTGGTACAGCGCCTATGTTTGTCCAACCAAAGACAGATGGGAAGCGAATCAGACCATTGGTAGACCTCAAGCTGCAAAACAGCAACATGGTGATAGACAGTTCTACGATTCCGAATCAAACCGAGATCCTGGAAGCAGTGGGCTGCGCAAAATACCGTAGCAAGATAGAGTTGAGCCACGCGTATTTCCAAACCAGGGTGGATAAGGAAAGCGAATCAAAAAACTCGTTCAAGACACCATTCGGAACCTTCATCAGCAGAGTCATGCTACAAGGAGACCCAAACGCACCCCCCACCTTTATGCCCATTATGGAAAACCTGTTTAGTGAATACCTATACCACTTTGTGTGGGTCTACATTGATGACATCCTGATTTACTCGAACACCGAAGAAGAGCATGCGCAGCACATCAGGATGGTGTGCGAGAAATTGCGACAGGAAAAATTGTATGCCAGCAGGAAAAAGACAACCCCGTTTGCAGACAGGCTCGAAATCCTAGGACATGTAATCGACGATCAAGGAATTTACGCCGCCCCTGGGAAAACAGAACCTATTGCAAACTGGACTACACCACGAACGCAGAAGGAACTACAGCGGTTCCGCGGGTTAGTCAATTACATCGCACGGTTCCTCCCACACCATGCTACACTAATGGCACCTCTCACGGATTTAACAAGAAAGGCCGAGTTCCCTTGGACGCCCACACAGGACCAGGCATTCAGAAATGTAAAGAGACTAATCAGGGAAGCGGAAGTAGTCCGACCACTAGACTACTCCAAAAAGGAGTCTATTTGGTGGATCACTGATGCATCAGATGTCGGAGTTGACCCCGCGGTGGGCCAGGGGTTGTCACATGAAACAGCGCGACCAGCAGCGCTCCCTAGTGGGAAATTCACTGACTCTCAAATGAACTATGGAACAACCGACAAGGAAGCTCTTGCAGTTATCGATGTGCTCAATGCTTTCAACCATCTCCTGATGGGAAACCAGTTCACAATAGTAATGGACCACCAACCCCTTACTAACCTCAAGACAGAGAAGATCCCGGGATGCAGGAGGACATGCTGGATCAGCGAAATCAGCAAATACGATGCTAAGATTATCTACATACCAGGACGGACTAACTATTTAGCTGACGCCCTCTCCCGCATTTATGAGAACCAAGAACTCGAGAACCCCCGCTATGTCCAAGACCACACCAGATCTGACAAGGACCTATCTGACTCTACCACATTCGAGCAAGAACTCAACACCATGGAGTCAACGAAACCCATCTCGCCTACTCCTACCCCTCCTCCGGACTCCTACACAGAGTATTATGCTGAAGGACGAGACCGCCCTGGTGACATAGTAGCCGGAAACGACTGGTGCAACACCTGCACCCTCCGGCGGACCCCCTCACCGGACCGAAAGCATGCAGCGATGCATTATTCTCAATGCTACTGCGATCATTGTCCTTACCACCAAACCGAGATTAAGTTTGTCAACAACCACCCCAAACCCCGAAGCCAAACCAGCAAGCAATCGGGATCCACCAACTACGGCTCAGCCTGGGATGAAGAGCAGACGAAAGATATCCTAAACCTTACAGATGAGCTATTGCGACCCCTGGCTACCTTGCTTGAACCAGAACCACAGGCACCTATTAACATCCAACACTTACAAGCAACTGCAAACCTCTACCCTCCACCGACCGAATACCCATCAAGCCCACCCCCGGTGGCCAGGCCCCTCTATCGTGATGCACTTGGCTGTTACAATACCGAAACCCTCATCTCTGTCATGCCCCCTACCCATGACGATTTCCGCCGCGATCTATACCAATCCTTCGATGAAGGGAACTTAGGACAGGATGAGGATGAGGGACCTAGCTGTGGAGAGCTCATAGAGGAAGAAAGGGATGTGCGGTCAGCTATGGATGACCTAAAGGGAGCCTTTCGAGCCCAGATGATCAAGGCCTACCGCTGGGACCCCCTCTACCACAAAGTTCTTGACAGCGGAAGGACTGGAGACCTTAAACTCTACGAAATCTGGGATGGAATGATATATGCACCTACCGGATATGGCAACAAAGCCCTTTACATCCCCAATGGACACCTAGTGAACGGAAAGACGCTACGGGAATACCTCATCAGTGAAATCCATGACAAAGGCCATGCTAGCGCTGACTGGAACCTCCAGTACGCTTCAGAATACCTATACTGGCCAGAAATGCATGATGATTTCAAACACTATGCGAAGACCTGTGAAGAATGCCAAAGGAATAAGGAACCAACTACCCTGCGAGAAGGATATGCCCGGACATTGAAGCTACCTGCTGATGTGTTTGAATCATATGCCATAGATTTCCTAGGATCCTTTAACAAATCCGGTAGATATGATTCTATCCTGGTAGCGCTGGACCGTTTCTCTGGATTTACCTGGCTCATACCCAGTCTTGCATCTTCCACAGCCCAAGATACATGGGACCTACTGCAACGAAATGTCTTTACCCCTCATGGCCACCCTCTCTCTATCGTTACTGATGCAGACCCGAAGTTCACATCTAAGTTCTGGAGGCAAACCTTAACCTCGATGGGAATAAAACACATCCTAGCCACGCCAGGCCACCACCAAACGAATGGCCAGGTGGAACGAAAGATCAGAGAAGTCAAGACAGGCCTCCGGAACATAATCAACAAGTGACAAAAGGACTGGGAACCAGCCCTCCCGGAAGCAGCAGCATACATCAATGCATTGTACTCGAGTACAATTGACACAGCCCCTTACAAAGCAATATATGGACGAAACTACCCCTTCCAGCCCTGCACCTTGTTCAAGGACTCTGCAGTACCAGCCTCTGACAACCACCTCAACCAACACGAAGCCCTCCCAAACGATGCATATCAAGCACTAAGAACCGCCCGGTTCCGAAATACAACCAAAGTACAAAAGAAGTGGAGGCTCCATCATGCCATCCCCCCCGGTGCCATGGTCATGGTACATGGAAACCTGTTCAGTCTTGAGACCGGCAGAAGCAAGAAACTCCAACCCCGCTGGCGAGGACCATTCCAAGTACTGGAATTCGACAGCAATACCGAGAATTACACCATCAAACTAGAAGGACGAATGTACCGACATGGCAAGGCAGTGGTTCATTCAACCACAGTAAAGAGATGGTACCCAAATGACGATAGCAGATTCTCGGGATGCAGCCATTCCCCACCAGCCCCGCTACTTATCCACAACTAGGAAGAATGGGAAGTGGAAGAGATACTTGACCACAGAAAGTGCTATGGAACCGATCAGTTCCTGATTAAATGGAATGGCTATCCAGACTCCAAAAATAGCTGGGAGCCAGTGGAAGGAATTGAGAATGCGATGACCCTTGTCCATGAGTGGTGGGAAGCCAACATGCCCAGAGAACGACTACCCCCCACTATTAACCACATAACGATAGCTTGGTCACCTACCTTACCCACCACACAACAAATACGCGAAGACCCCCCTACCAGACCAGATTGCTGGGCTCCCTATGACGCAAACGAATTTGAAAGCAGCAGTGACGAAGACCAAACAATGGCAGATGTTATAGATAACTTTATCTAACGGCACACTCCCTATCCGAATACCTTAAAGATGGAAAACTATGAGGAACTGAATGTGAGGCTACGCCATCAGCTTGTAGGACGGATAGTGGACCGCGGTGCTATCCTACTGGAAAACTATTTTGACACCCTTTTGATTGATTACTGCCCGACTTGCGAGGACTTATTGGTGGAAGTATGGGAAAGAGCGGCAGGTATCCGCGATTACTGTGACTTTCGTTTCCTTTATTCAAATTGTTTTTTGCAATTTCAGACATGTGTATTTTGTATTGGCGATGGAGATTGGACGCTAGCTGATGAGCAATATGGCGAGGATCTTTATGAGGATTTTGATTTTCGAGACTATTGATTTGTTTAGGTAAATGGATGTTTTGTTTTGGGGAATGTAACCGGAACTGGAGTTCAGTCCGTTCTGTTCAAGGAGTTGTTTTATGTTTTGTTTTACTTGTGGTTTCGAGTATCCTTTGATACTCAGTTTGTTTTACTTGTGGTTTCGAGTATCCTTTGATACTTAGTTGGTTTTACTTGTGGTTTCGAGTATCCTTTGATACTCAGTTTGTTTTACTTGTGGTTTCGAGTATCTTTTGATACTCAGTTTATTTTATGGTTTGTTTAAGGATGATTTGGAAATCCATCCATGCAGGACATGGACAAAGTTTGTATTTAAAGACCGCTGATTCCCTCAGAGGAACGCCAGACTTCGGCAGACCGCGTATTTCTAATATACATGGTTGAACGGTTACCTCTTCAAGTTCCTATTCTTTATATCTTTCTCTCGGAGCCTCCCTTAGCGCAGTACGCTCATAGGTTGTAGATCAACTTCTTTGCTACTCCTATTGTACCCGGAAGCATGATTAGCACCCTGGTGTGAACATGTTACATTAGCTATCTAATCACTATCTAATATGGTATAATGCTAAAGTAATAAGTAAGATGTCAACTATCCTTGCCTGCTTACAGTGTCTCCACTTTTTTGAAATCTTTCTTGAACTTGACGGTTAGATACATTTTGAGATACTGTCCAGACAAACATAGCCACTTGTTCAGTCACAAAAATATGCTGCGTGCTTCTCAAGTAGCTACCCTGTTCCAACAAACTGCACAAATGTAGAAACACCTGCTTTGACATATGAAGAACCTCATGAAAGCGCTTCTCATTGGTAGTTGCTAATAATAGTTCAGCAGTATCGACTCTACTAGTTAGAATAGAGGTACGGACTCTTACTGCTTCAAATTGATGATCGACATAGTCCTCGACATTGCTGATAACTTGAAGCCAATTGATATGCTTACGGGACCACACTTCATTCATTTCAGACGTATCAGAATCAGAGTCTGAACAACTCTCACCAGAGTCGAAGGTAGTGACCATAAGGCTACTTCGAGGTAGAACGTTTTCCGATTGTGGTTCATTCATAATGCAAAGCAGCTGATAGTTGAATGATGCAAATTGGAATCATGTATAATTGATTAGCTCTTTGCTACAAATAATGTAATATTACTCTTCTTTTTATTTATCATAAGATGCATCATATTTCATGATTCAAACCTAGCCCTACAAGAAATACATATCATAAAAATTTATAGAGGTAATAAAAATATATCGTGATATAATGTCTGTTACCGAATACACCCCTATATAAAAACTTTAATATGTTAAAATATATGCTATAAAAGTCACTTTTATGCTATAAAAGTGATGTGCCGAAAAGGGTCTTAGTCAATCTTATTCCCAACTACAATGGAATTTTAACTACAGTTTTGCATACATCCCACCTGAACATGATCCAAAATGAATTGCCAGAAACTCTTTCATATTGCGCTTTTACTCTGTTTAGTATGTCTTTTTCCCTGCGCATATGCTGTACGGCCGGCTTTGGAGACACTGTCAACCAATACAGTAGTTTTACAAAATGTTGGCTATTGTGCAGTCTGAGTAACCTCCTGCAGAGCCCGCCGACGTCCAGGACCAAAGCCGAACGCATTTGAGGATAGGGTATACAAACCACGGGGACCAATTAGGTGCATTCGTCCAAGCTATAGTCATGAACGGAAGATCAAGGTACTTTTTTTTGATGCACTATTGTAATGATCCTACCCATAGTACTTGATTATTCCCATGGTACTCGTGATCCAAGAGGTGACGACCATTAATACTTTATTCATTGTTCTTGGGCCGATGCCTACGTTATCGATGTCGTGAAGTCCACTGACTACGACCCGGTAATGCCAATCAGGAAGGTACCAATATCTTCCTCACTTATTGAGGTGATAGGTAGTTAGAGATTCTTCAATCTGCCTAGCATAACATAAAGGTATAAAGACATATTCTTGTAAGTAGGAAAGTCCTTAGAACAACGCATGAGGAACTAACTAACTAGCTAGGTCCTCCTCCTTATACAGTCCGCCCTTGAGAAACCCTAACCCTGGTGACTCATAACTATGAGTAACACACAACTTCTGACTCACAACTGTGAGTCATGCGAAATACATCATCTGACTCCAATGAGTCGTATCTAAATCAAATGCAATCAAACTATAAGATCAGGTGCGCAACTTGCGTCACCTGAGCCAAACCCCTGACTCATAACTTGAGTCAGGTGCGAAACTCATAACATCGTGTGACTCACAACTGTGGGTCATCAAACGCAAACGTAATAACTTAAACATAAACGACCATAACTTCTTAAGCGAGTTAGGTATCAAAACAACTTTAAACAAATAACATAACTAGGAGATCTTTAACAATTTTAACTTATCCTTATCCTTGCTAAGTCGAGTTTGTGACACTGTGATACTCTGAGTCAGTTCATTTTACTTGTGGTTTTGAGTATCCTTTGATACTCAGTTTGTTTTACTTGTAGTTTTGAGTATCCTTGATACTTAGTTGTTTTATATGGTTTTGAAATTTGTTTTACTTGCGAGATTGAGTAAGGAATCCTTGGGAACTTGCCCATGCAGGACATAGATGAAATCTTATATTTAAGGACCATTGCTTCCCTTAAAGGAAGAGCAGACTTCGATAGACAGACTATTTCTAATATACTTGCTTAAACGGTTACCTCTTCAAGTCCCTATTCCCTATATCTTTCTCCCAGAAGGCGAACTTAGTGCAGTATGCCCAAAGGTTGTAGATCAACCTGTATGCTACTCCAATTGTACCCGGAAGCATGACTAGTACCCTGGTACGAACACATTATGCTTAGGAATAGTTCTGCCAAGTTACAGCATGTTTGGAGCACTATAGCTCCTTCCGTAGTCTTTTAATCAATGTGCAACCAAGTGCTGGTCGATGGTCCTTGTATAAGACACAATCCTAACATTTCCTGTAATTCTTCCAAGCAGGTTTCCCGACTGAAGATAGGGTAACAGTGTTCTAAAGGTAGGTTATGTATGTCTGTGGTAACATGGGACTGGTCTCCATGGTAGGGTAACGTGATTGTCCTAGAGAGGGTAAACATCAGTAAAAATAAAAGCTTGCGTCCTGTGCGTCCGGTGCTTCTGACACACGGGACGCACACAGGACGCAAACCGCGACTCAGGACGCAATGGTTCTTGGCGCCAAATTTGAAACGCAACAAAGGACTCTTGGAATTCTCAGGACACAACCGAGTACTCTTGGAATTCTCAGGATGCAACCGAGCACTGTTGGAATTCTCAGGAGTGAACCGAGTACTCTGTGATTTCTCAGGACGCAACCCGATGCAGCAGCCAATCTCTGGATACAAGCGAGTACTGCTATACTTTCAGGATGGAATGCCAGCACTGGACCTTGTGACCTAAGTCACATACCATGTATATTGTGAAAGTGTGAAAATGATAATCATTGGCATTGATATTGTTTCTATAATACAGACTACAGAAAGAAAGGCCCTAAGCCTCCGAGTTAGAGCTTGAACAGCATACCCCAAGCCCCTCTATCTGAGATGATAAGACTAGGGGTATCAGTGCTGGATACATATTTAATACACTATTGGAAAGCCAGCATCAAGTAGAATAGGAGCGTCAAGCATTAGCTGCTACCCTGAGAGGGGAGCTGTGGAATCCGGTGTCAAGGTCAGTAGTCTGCCAGAACTCCACCAGAACGCCACCTGGCTAAAGACCACTTTCATAAGAGGGTGGAGCTCCGCCAATATGGGCATCGGGTAGACATAGAAGGTACCATTGAAAGGCTGGTGTCGAGTAGAATCAGGCCGCCGAGTATCAGAGACTGTACCTCAAGTACGCCGGCGGGATCTGGCCTCAAGGTCAGCACTCTAGCCAGGTGAAGACTACTTTCATAACAGGCTGTAACTCCGCCAATATGGGTGCCAGGTAGACATCGAAGGCACCGTTGGAAAGCTGGCATCGAGTGAAACCCGGACACCGAGTATCAGATGCTGCATCCACAGGATGCCAGAGGAATGTGGCATCAAAATCAGCACTCCGCCAGAACTCCGCCAGAACGTTGCCAGGGTAAAGACCACTTTCATAAGAGCCTGTAACTCTACCAATATAAGCACCGGGTAGACGTCGAACGCACCGTTGGAAAGCTGGCGTCGAATAGAATCAGGACCCCGAGTATCAGATGCTGCACCCAGAGGACGCCCGAGGAATCTGGCATCAA
>LN890992.1:591432-604506 GCA_900010015.1 Tuber aestivum | reverse complement strand
ATGAAGGATAAGGTTTTTGCGGGACAGGAAGACGCGTTAATCCGGGGTGTCGCTTGCGGCACGAGCGCCCGTGAGCCTGTTGTTAGTGATTTTTGGATTTATGTTTGGGAGGAGGGTTGCGAGACGGTCTGCCGTGGTAGTGATTTTGTTATGATTTATGGGTTATGAGGGATGTTAGCTAGATCATAAGCCATGTTTTGGCACGACTGGGATAAATAAACTTGGATATAATTCGGACACCTGTACCTAGGAATTACACTCTCTACTTTCTGGCGTCCTCTTGAACCCCTAAACCCCGAACCTCGTACAACTCGCTTCGGTTGTACCCCCGCACCTAGACCTCGTCTCCAGATTCCTGCCTATCCTGATCGTGGTGTGCCTTGGGCTACCCGACCCTTAGACCCTGTCCGTTACAAAGTACTACGATCCCAAACTTAAGTAAGAACCGCATTACAAGGTTGGAGATCGAGTAATGCTCAATGCGAAGAATATTCGGTCAAAGCAACCATCCAAGAAGTTGAGCCCAAAACTTTAAGGACCCTTCCGAATACTTGAAAAAAGAGGTGACGGCGCTTTTAAGTTGGAGATTTCCGAACGGTGGAAAATACACCCCGTATTCCATGTGTCGCTCCTCCAACCCTATCCAACATCGGTCTGACCATAAAGGGAACAGAGGCAGCACACACCAGAAGAGATCGATGGCGATCTGGAATGGGAGGTTGAGAAAATCGTTAAAAGCGACATTCTCTCCTACATGAAAAGAGTCTCCGGACACAATGAACTCATCCGAGAACTAAAATATTTTCTGAACTGGAAGGAGTGTTCGGAAGATGAAAGCACCTGGAAACCGCCGGAGCATCTTGAACATGCTACTCACTTTGTGGAAGAGTTCCATAGGGATAATCCAGAAATGCCTCAGATGAGGTAGGATTATCAGGAAAGGTTTTCCTAGGGGTGGACAAGTACAGGCGCAAAGGTTTTCTACCCTACCTAGATAGAGTCCTAGACGGAATTTTCTTTTCCGACTATAAAAGGTACCCTACATAGATTACCTTAGAACATAGAAAGACTCGAGGACCAGTCTCGAAGAGGAGGGAGCTAATGTTACACATAGAAGCGTGATCGGTGCGGCACGTGACTAAATACATAAGGTCACGTGTTCGACTCCGGGCCCCGCCATTGTTATCGTGACGATATCATGTTATTGCATGAAACAGAAAGGCATCTATCTATGCAGCCCACTCCGCGGAGATACGAGGCATACGATCGAGGGGTTTTCGCTGGATAACATCGAAGGAGCTCCGCTCTACAAGATAAGACTTAGTTGGTTACAATTGGTCGGTTAGTTTCAGAGCTACGACCTCTGGAAGTCTATATGCAATTACAAGAAGTAATATGCATGTCCCTACAGCTCGCATAAGCTAGAGTCATCCAGAGGACCTAGTTAAGATTGGTTATTAACTACTCACTGGTCGAGTTAGTTATCTTTGTCATGCACTCTAAGCTATGCACATAGCAGAGTCATTGATAAGTCCTTAGACCGAGCTGATCACTCCACTGAGGAAGAGAGCAGGGAAGTTAGTTTTCAGGGTCAAACAGAGTTCGCACTCCAAAGACACTGAAGTGTTAGTATGGCAGGTACATAGTCAGTAAGGGATTGGATGTAGGCCACGACCACCCAGATACGAAATATAAATATCGAGGTGCCTCCCTAGCTTTTCAGTCACGCTCCGCGCCCTCTACTTTCCTCTCGCTTAAAAACATTACCGCATTCGGCCAGGTAAAACTCCAGGGTTTTGCGTGGCAACCATCTCCACACACCTAATTCCCCCCTCGCTTAGGCTTCAGTCTCTAAGTGCACAGCCCCCTCTCTACCCCGCACAGCCCCCTTCACCATGGAGGGGCCTGGTCCGGGCCCTACAAGGTCTGGCTCTCGAGCCTCCAGTCGTGCCTCGCCCTACGAGTCAAGGGCTCCAACCCCCGCTCTCCCCGATAATCTCACCCTGATAAGGGATGAACTAGCCCCCACTCTCCTCCACATAGGACAGGCAGCCCCCCCGATTCTCCCCCCTACCAATGCTCAGCTTCAGCACCTGTCTGCTGGCGAAGTCATCCTCCTACCACTTGTTTGCACCGCCCTTTCCGGGATTGGCAGCATCATCCAAAGGTTGGAGGCCCTCGAACAGTCCTCCACGGCTGCTCCCAAGGACCCTCCCTCCCTCCCGGCATTACAAGCTTCCGTCCGTGACCTCTCTCTGAGGGTCATGGCATCAGCTGCCCGCCCATCAGCCGCCCCGTTGGGCCCTCCACCTCCCCCCCCTCCGAAACACGCAAGACGCCCGCCGCCGCCCCCCCCTCCTCCTGCTCCCCCTGGAGCTAAGTACCGCCCCCCTCCCGGCTACGTCCTAGACATCCCGGTTGAAGACATCGACTCCCCCATGCCAGTTGATGGAGTGTGGTATGGTAACCCACGCACCTTCGCGGCCAGACATCCCGGCTCCTTTGCCGCCTTCCAGTTCGCACAGGGTGAATTCCCGGAAGAAGCTACCTTCCGCCCTGGCCCCGCCCCCTCCTTCCTCACCTTAGTCCCACCCTCCTCCTCCTTGTACGCCAGCGCTGCAGCCCCTCCTAGGGGTACGGTGCAACAGACCAGCGCCAAGGGCAAGAAGAAAGCAACCACTGCAGCCCAAGTCGCGGCGTCGGGTGGTGCCCCCTCCCGGGTTCGGGAGGCTGCCCCCCTTCCTGCTGCTGAACGTCGCTTCTTCGCCCCTCGAACCGCCCCGGTCCCACACCCCGACGCAACTCGCCTGGCGGCCACTGCCCCTGACATTGTTGCCTCCGTTCTTCGAGAGGCGAATTGTCCCTTTCCCGTCTCCTTTTCAGCCACAGTCAACGCACGTGGTGTTATCACCCTCTTAGCTAGGGATCCCCTCACGCCTGCCACCAGCTACTCCCCCTACTATGAGGCGCTCGCCAACAAAATCAACCAGTCCTTCGCTGTTGGGAATAATCCCTACCGCCCCTTCCGTCCCGCACCCAATGAGGTCCAGCTGGTTATCCACGGCCTCCCTGTTGCCTTCCTCCCGCCGGATCAAACTGACCTCTCCCTCGCACTGGCAGAGTCCATCAAAAACGCCAGGGATGTCGATGTCTTTGGTGCACGCTACCTCCAACCAGAGCCCCTCCTCCGCAAGGCCACCACTTCAGTGGTCATCATTGTCGCCCCCTCCGATGTGGCCCATATTGGGTCCAAGATCCTCCTCGACTCCAAGCTCCGCAATGTCCAGAATGCGGTCTCCAAGAACAAATTCATGCAATGCAGGCACTGCTGGAAGTTTGGCCACCCGGCCCCACCCTGCACTGCCACCATTCCCGTCTGCCCAATTTGTGCGTCAAACCACACGAGGGCCAACCACCGCTGTGCCAACCCATCGTGCCCCAAGCTGGGCTACGTCAAACCCGTTCTCGGCTGCTGCCCGGCCTCCCCCCTCAAGTACGCTAACTGCTCTGGCAGCCACCCCGCTACCGACAGATCCTGCCCCTCCCGTCCTTCCCAGCCGTCGCAACAATCCTCAGGATCTGAGGCGGAAGATGAAGGGGAGGAAGACACCATGGACCAAGACGATGCCCCGCCAGGGGCCGCACGCACGCCCTCTCCCCCTCTCCCCGGAAACGACTCCTCGGCCACCCCCCGCCCCGTTGTGGCCCCTATTCCCCGTGCTCCGGCACCCGACTCACGATCTGGTGCCTTCTTCGCCTCCCTAGGGGAATCCAGTAGCCCGTCTCCGTTCCCTTCATCTTCCTTTCATAAGTGATAGCACAACCCATGGACCCAAATTTGGTGGACCGATTGCCACCAACCCCTTCTTTCCTGTCTTTTCTTTCCATTGTTCAACATAACTGCTTAGGGAGCTGGAATGTTTTTCTTTCACTTTTTAACAGCCTCGCTGCGCTGCCATCCCCCCCCCCAGGTAGTGGCCCTCCAAGACCCCCCCGTCTGGAGAGGGAAGCTACCGTCCTTCTCCATGTATAATTGTTTCTCCCCCCCTGTCGCCTCAGGCCGTAAGTCTAAGGTAGCCTTCTTTGTTTATCAGGAGCTCCTTGGAGCCTACCCTGTCCTCCCTTGTTTTTTTGATCGGCCTGACTTAATGGCACTGGATATCCACTCGCCTAAGGGTTTGTTTTCATCATCTCTCCATGTTTTTCGGATTTACAATTTGTACTCCATTAATTTTGTTTCCTCTCACCGTCGGACAGTGTCGCCGCCGGATGCTTTTCCTCTGCATGATTTTCCTTCCCTCACCCTTGGTGACTTCAACCTGCACCACCCCCTCTCTGACCCCTTGCGCCAGTTCTCGGACCAAGACCTGCTGGTGTCCTCCCCCTACTTCGAGGCTGCCTCCGAGGCTGGCTACAATCTGCTCAACACGCCTGGCATCCATACCAGGTTCCCCTTCGACTTGGCCACAAGGCCGGGTGTACATGACCTGGCTTTTGCCAACAAGCTTTTGGCTCCTTTCCATGATTCCTGGACGGCTGATCTCCCCTCTACCGGATCAGACCACGTCCCCATCCTCATTAAACTTTCCACGCCGCTGATGCACAAGGCCCCCCCGAGCCCGGACTGGGAAAAGGTGGACTGGCCGCCGGTACTTGAAACCCTGCGGGGGGTCAATGTCCCACCGCTGCCTGCCCTCCCTACAGCCTCCGCCCTTAGCTCATGGTTGGATCGACACCTTGGTGCCCTCTCAGCCCTACTGCTGGCCCCGGCCCCACTAAAACGCCCTTCACTGAGGTCCAAGCCTTGGTGGTCCCCCCTCTTGACCTCCCTGCGCCGTGCTTTCAATGCGGCTGCCAGAAGGTCCCGCTCCTCCCCCTCTCCCACACTCAATACCGAGGCCCGCGAGGCCCGCTCCCTCTACTTCAAGGCGATCAAGAAGGCTAAGGCCGAGCATTGGAGAAGCTTCCTTGCCAAGGTTGACTCCCGCTCAGTCTGGACGGCCAAAAGGCTTGCCACTGGAAGAGCCCCCGACCGCTTCCCCTCCTTCCCCGGCCTCTCCTCCCCCGAACAGATCAACACAGTGCTCCTGGATCACTTTTTCCCCCACAAGACTCCTACTCCCACCCCTCCCATCCTCAGGCCTTTCCGTGACTCACTCCCTCTCTCCCCCGAAGAGGGACAGAAGGCCCTGTCTAAGTCATCTAACTCGTCAGCCCCAGGCCCGGACCAGATCCCCTACGGGGTCTGGAAGAAGGTTCACGCGGCTATTTCCTCCCTGACATCAGTTTGAAAATCCTTCATTTGCCGTGTCAAAGTGGCAAATTCCTTTTCCTGTCATTTTACCGTGTCTTTGACCGCCTTTCGGTACTCATTGGAATTAGTGACATATTCCGTCAGCTTGTTATTGAGGGCCGCTGTTAGATCCTTATGATCCTTTGCGGCTTTTTTCTGGAACAAGTCGAAGGCCTTTGTATCTGTCCTGCGTTGTTCTTGAAGCTCCTCAATCATTTGAGCTCAGGTATTATCTCGCTCCATAGCGTCCATGCTACATTCCGCCCCTTCCCGTTCCAACCTTGTGGTCTTTCGGGTCTGCTCCTGTTGGGCCAAGTTTGACCTGGTCATTTCTTTGGCCACCCTTAGGTGGTAGCTTTCCAGTTCCGCCGCAACATCTCCTTGCAGTCCTTGGGCCGTTGGTTCCATCCTAGGTAGCTCATCTCCCATGAACCTCTCACCTTTGTCCATTCTTTCCTTCACGCCAACTAATTCGTTAGCAAGATGTTTTCCCGCTTCTGTCAGGGCCGCATAAGTGACTTGCTCATCGTTTTGGGTTTGAGCGCTGCTTCGGTCTAACTGTCCCATCACTCTTCCTACTAGAGTTGCAAAGTTCTTAAACCTTTACTCTTCAGAGAATGGGCTTGGTTTCGGAGGTTGTCCTCCACCTAAAAATGAGCCTAACCCAAATGGGTCTCGTGGTAGGCTTGGTTATCCTCCCCAGGGGAAAAGTCCATCAACTGTTCGGGGGTCCCAGCCACCAACAGATAATAGAGATTCAGCTGTCTCCTCCATATCTGTATCTGTCGGCTCACTACCCTGAGTGATTCGAGGTATGTCTGACATATTGTTCCTCATTTAGTTCGCGCTGGCGTAAAAGCTCAATTTCTAACGCCCCAGGAGCCAAGGATCCCTCATAGTCTCCTTCGTCGTCACCGAGGACGTAAGTCGTACCGTGGTACAGTATATTGCAGATGGGTTCCTCGTAAGGTTCCCAAGCAGGGTTGTTGAACGAGTGGTAGAAGAAATCAGGTTCTAACCACTCTTTGTCATAGGTGAACCAAGATGGTTGGTCTTCGTCGAATAAAGGGATTTCTGGTAAATCTGTTTCCCAGAGAAGGAAATCGATTGTGTCAAGAAAAGATGTGACAGGATGAATCTTTCGTTCGAAGATGTAGGTTTCAGGTCATTCTTCAAAGTCCACTATTTGAGCTTGTGGTCCTACTGGTATCATCCAGAGAGCCTTGGTAACCAGAGGTTATCAATGTAGTGTTAGGGGGTAGGTAACTGTAAAGTCAAGCGAGTATACACTAGGCCCTGTAATCTTCTGTCTTGGAGATAGTCAAGAAGGCTCGTAAAGATAGAAGTAAAGTAGAAGGAATATATTGATAAGATCTCTTCTCCGGTCACGGATGATAGACTTAAAAGCTAGGGATTTGTTTTTTCTCTTTTTTTGTTTAACTCATATATTCTTTGTTAAGGTACAAGAACCTGCATGGAGCACTAGCTATGGCAAAAACAAAACCTTAATATCAAAAACAACAAACGGTAACGAAATATCTCTCCACCAGCAATCCCCGCCTATGAGTAATGCAACCCACTGCGCCTGCCAGGATGACTAAGCCTAAAAGGAAAGACAAGCCTCATCCTACACAGAGAAAACATAAAGCATGAAAAGTCAACTAACGACAGGAAAGATAACAAGAAAGAACCCCTTCAATCTGAAACTAGGTTAGTACTGGGCAGTGCCCGCCCCCCGCCCATAGCAGGAAGAACGTTGGTTCTGGTATCGGAGATGTATCGCGCCAGGCCCCATAAGAGGTCCTTATCAGCCCATAGGAGAGCTGTGCAGGCCAAAGAATCAACTCCCGGGATATGGAGCAGTCTCAAGGAGCCCTTAGAAGGACAGGAGAGGATGGCATGTTGCATAGTCGCTAGCTCAAGGTGGCAGGCAGAGCAAGTGGTGGGTTTGTCTGTCTCGTTCCAGGGGGTATGGGCCGCTAGATAGCTCTTGGCAGCTCTCATTTGATGTATTCTTCCAGCCAGGAAGCCGTTCAGCCCCATAAAGGGGTGAGGGGCCTCCGGCGGAGGATAGGGATAGTATAGAGGGGGGAGGGCCTGCAGCTCCCAGTCCTGAGAGAGCAGGGACCGCGTAGTAGTTTTCAGGAGGGAGTACTTTTGTGAGGAGGAAAGATTATTGACCGACCCTGGGACCAGGTGCCTGTTCAGGCCCGGAAGAGTTCCCTTGGTGGCGATTCGAGCGATGGAGTGAGCTATGCCATCAATAGGCAGATGGGACCTTATGGAGGGAGAGGGTCTGGGGGTCTTCCAGAGCAGGGGGTAGGCGTTCCCCTTCAGGCCAGTGGACAGGGCCCGGTTGGAGTCTGGGGCCCTTGTTGCCGATGCGGAGGGGAAGGATGAGGGGAGCCTGGCTGAGGCCAGGTTTATCTCGGGTGGGGAGCAGGCCATCCTGAAGGCTGCCATTCGGCGCTTATGGGGGAGCAGGACTACCAGAGGGGGGATGCTGGCCTCGCAGGGGAGGATCGAGGTAGGGGTAGAGTGGAAGCAGTTGGTCACCCATCGGAGGACCCTGTTCCAGAAGACCTCCATCTTGTGGAGCGCGAAAGAGTTGGGTACTAGAAGATCGGTCCCGTAGGAGAGGATGGGGAGGATGAGCCCCACAGCGAGCCTCCGATTGAGATAAGGAGGCAGGCCTTTGCCGGGGGGAGAGAGTTGCCTTACGATAGCAAAAGCCCCCTGGGCAAGCGCCAAACATTTTGCAAAGTGAGGAGAGGTCTCCAGGCTAGGGGTAAACCAGTAGCCGAGCCAGCGAACCAGCCTAGCAGCGTAGAAGAAAGTGCCGTCCAGGGTGACAGGGGTGAAGCAACGTGCTCCGTAGTCCCTAGAGGTTCTCCAGTGGGAAAGGTCGGTCTTGGGCACCGAGAAGGACATGCCTATAGCACCTGCCCTTCTCTTCAATGCCCAAAAGTAGTGTTGCAGGCGCTGCACATTACGCCTATAAGAGGAAGAAGCCACCGTGACAGTAAAATCATCAACATAGGAAAACATAATCCCCTTCGGGATATTCAGATGAAGAGGAGACACATAGATGACCAAGAGAAGAGGAGAAATAGGAGACCCTTGTGGTGCGCCCACCTTCACTGGAGAGAACACATTAGGAGACCCTTGAAAGAGAAGACGACAATGTCTGTTAGAAAGGAAAGACTGAACCCAGGTGCAGATGTATGGAGGCACCCCCCTGGACTTCATGAACATAGTAAGTAGTGTTGAATTGATGTTGTCAAACCCCCCTTTAATGTCAAGGAAGAGTGACGAGGCTTTGAGCCCAGGCCTCGGGAGGCACCAGATCTTGTAGGTGAGGGCAGCGCAGGCGTCATAGGTACTAAGACCGGGGAGTGAGCCGCACTGATTTGGGTTGATTAGACAGCGTGAGTGGGCAACTAGGGACTGGCGAGAGGCAACAATCCTCTCTAGGATTTTAGAAACTGGCTGGAGGAGGACAATGATGCGAAAGGAGGCAGGGGAGGAATAGTCTGGTTTTCCTGGCTTAGAGAGGACAACTCTGTTGGCCTTTTTGAGGGAGGGAGGGTGGAAGCCGAAAGCTAGCACGGGTGAGAGGAGATTAACGAGAAGGGAGGGATTAGTGGCATGGACCTTCTTCCAGACCCCATAGGGGATCTGGTCTGGGCCTGGGGCTGACGAGTTTGAAGACTTAGACTGGGCCCTTTGCACCTCCTCAGGGGAGAGAAGTGGTCAGTCGCGGAAGGGCCTGAGGATAGATGGGGTAGGAGCAGGAGTCTTGAGGGGGAAAAAGTGGCTCAGGAGAGCTGAATTGATCTGTTCGGGGGAGGAAAGGCCAGGAAAGGAGGGGAAGCAGTCGGGGGCCCTTCCAGTGGCAAGCCTTCTGGCCATCCAGACTGAGCGGGAGTCAACCTTGGATAGGAAGTTCTTCCAGTGCTTGGCCTTTGCCTTCTTGATGGCCTTAAAGTATAGGGAGCGGGCCTCGCGGGCCTCAGTCCTGAGTGTAGGTGAGGGGGAGGAGCGGGACCTTCTGGCATCGGCATCGAAAGCACGGCGCAGCGAGGTCAAAAGGGGGGACCACCAAGGCTTGGACCTAAGTGAAGGGCGTGTTAGTGGGGCAGGGGCCAAGAGTAGGGCTGACAGGGCACTAAGGTGTCGATCGAATCACGAGCTGAGGGCGGAAGCTGTAGGGAGGGAAGGCGGTGGTGGAATGTCGACTCTTCGTAGGGTCTCCAGTACCGGTGGCCAGTCTACCTTATCCCAGTCCCGGCTCGGAGGTATTGAATTTTCTAATTCGTTTCATATGTATATTCTCCTTGATAATATCGTATATTCCTCTACTTAGTATTATTTCCAGTTCACGGACATTACTACAGTGGAGTATGTATTACGTATATTTCATTGATATTTCATGATACGATTAGGGGATTATGGCGTGCTTTTCTTATCTGGTGTTCGGATTTATTTCTTACATTTGAGTGTGTTTTTATTAAAACCAGCATATGGGCACTCAACCCCCAAAAATTTATTTTGGTATAACCACCTAGATAGACCTTTAGAGCATACTCCCAATAGCTCAGAAAATATTCTAGAAGCTCCAACGACCTCTGTAGCATGTTTTATGTAGAAAAATATGTAATATCTTAAAAATGATTTTTTTCTATAGAAAAAAACTACAGCTCTCTGGCTACATGTAGAACCTTTTTTTAAATCAAATGAGTACTTAGTTCATGTGCTATTTATTATTAAAGTCAAGATACTTTTTCTGTTAAAATGTGTTGCGTGAAGTACTTCTTAAATCCTGATGATAAGTAAGCAATATGTAAAAGTACAAACCTATTCCAAATGCCTAATTTCTGAATTATAATTGCTATAGAATAAGGCTAGCTTTGGGATCCTCTTCTATCTCTATTACTATTACAATATTTTACTGTTTTCAATTTGTTTCAATTGATACTTTCAATTTCCCCCTAAATCTCTCTTACCAACTCTAAATTTGTTACAATGTTGAGCTCAGATAATAGCGATTGGAATGATGAAAGTGATAGTAAGTTTCCCAAAGTTAGAGATAAAGAATATTGGATTATAGACACCGAATGTACTAAGAGTAAACAAGGTGCTTCAGAATCCAGTTATTCAAGTGATGCATACTCTGATAAGATGAGTGCTGATGAGTTGTGTGAGATAAAGGTATGTACAACTAGTTTGGAATAAGAGATACAGATAGTCTAATAGTAGTAACTAGGATGATAATTATGAATATCATCTACAAAAGTTAAGTAGAGTCTGTCATTGTCCACTGAAATGTAGTGAAAAGGCATCAGTAGGACAATTGCGTAGCTGGATAAAGTCCAACTATGCCATGCCACTCAAGCAAAGAAAACTTCTTGCCAGTTACTTGATCTCAGCAACAATGGAGATCACCAAAGTAAATCGTAAAAGAAGCTATAGTCAGCGTTCTTTTCTTACTCAGGTAAGTTCCCCAGGTATTAACCAAGGTGAAATAGGTTCCCAGCGTCTAAAGAGACATCATTATCTACTGCCATTTCTTGGATCAGTTTGTCGTCAATTCTCTGCCTGGTATTGGAGATTGGGACGCTATCATCTACAATCTCTAGTAAAGCACTTGCAGCAAACCCAAGATCCGATTCCTCCTGTGCATGGGCATAGCAATAAGCCATCTCATCATTCCCTTTCAACTGAGGTATCCCAGAAGATGAAGTCATTTCTCAAGGCATTAAAGGAAGATTCAGGGGAACCTGTAGCCACAAGAAGCTATAAACGAACTATGAAGGATGGTAGTGTAACAACTACTGTTGAGCTAGACAATCAGGTTCTTCTACCTTCCTTCTATACCTATCGTGGACTCCATCGGGAGTTCCAGAGGTTGAACCCTGGGGTAAGTATCTCCCATTCTGGCTTTTGGCAATTTTGAAAAGGGAGTGAGGAGTTTAAGTCCATGAAAATTCGTTCACCCGCTAAGGACATCTGCGACCATTGTACAATTCTTAAAGCCAAGCTGGAGCCATCCAAATCACAGAGTGCTCTAGATGGCGAACAGGTTCTGGCTTCAGAGAAGTGGTCAGAGGCAGAGCAAAAGCTAACTAAACATCGCAATGAGTATCGCCAATGTCGTGACTTCTATGAGGCTACAATTTCCCAATCAACACAATATCCTCAAGATACAGCTTGCCACTCTTTTGATTTTCAGCAGGTGGTTGAAATTCCCAAACTACCCCAACAGCCTGGCCAATGGTATTTCTTCTCCCCGTTTAAGTTATACTCTTTTGGCATAGTAGATGAAAACCGCAATGATAGCTGCCACTACCATTGTTTATATACAGAGGCCCAGCAGGGGAAAGGTCCTAATCAAGTTGTTTCTCTACTAGATACCTATTTGAAGTCAGGTGGAAAGCTTAAGCCACATATCTACCTGTGGGCAGATAACTGTGGAGGGCAGAACAAAAACCGTACTATGATATTCTATCTCTGCTGGCTAGTCCAGCAGGGATTAACTGACAGTATAGAACTGTGCTTTCAGATCAAGGGTCATACAAGGAACTCAGTGGACCGTGGGTTTGCCACAGTCAAATATGCTACCTCAAGACGCAGTATTTGGACCCCTGATGACTATAGTAAGGCAGTTTCAGAGAGTACTCTTGCTGGAACTATAAAACCCATTAACCTCTTTGAATCTTCTGCACCAAATATTTTTTGTGACTGGGAAAAGGCACTCAGTGCTGTAATGAAGCCACTAAAAGACATTCAAAGCTTTCAGGTATTTCCTTTTCTGAATGAATTCCCAGGAGTTGTCTTAGCGAAGGAATTACCCTTTAGTGATTGGCAACAGTTTGATTTGAAAAAGGCTGGTGTTGATGAACTACAAATTCGGAATATAGTGCCTGAACTAATTCCACCAATTGGACTCAAGCCTGAAAGACACTATGACATGTGGAGTAAGTATGGTCCCTATGCTCCAGAAGATATTCGTTCCACCTGGCTTTATACAGAACCTACTATGGATACAATTCAACAGGCCAAGGCAGTCAAGGTAGGAAGAACTAAGAATAAGACACTTCCTCCAGCAACTGAGAGGTCAATACCTAGTAGATCAGATACTATATTCTCTAATATACTAACTACAAGTACCAGTAACAAGAGACTACGGCAAGAACCAACTCCACAACCAGATGGAAATAATACTTCTATCTCTAATGTTGGAGCAGGGGTTGATACTAGTATGGTTGCTGCAAAACTAGTAGAGCAAGAATTACCAAAACCTAGAAAGCGGGGAAGGCCACCAGGATCAAAGAATAAAAATAGTAGAAAAACCATGTAAATACTATTGTTTCACATATTCTCTTGCATAGATCTAGAACTTATATACCAAATAAAATTTTAACCAAGTTACTTTATTTTTAAACTTTTTTATCATGGTAGAGTAGTTGATTTATGAGAGAGAAAAAGAAAAACTCATTTATCTCAAGAATATTTTTCTTTGGTTACCATCCCTCAAACTCATTTTCCCAACAACAACGAAAAGTGCCCATATGCTGGTTTTAATAAAAACACACTCATTTTATGCATCATCATGCACGGTCATTTGATTTACAATTATGTTCTAATTATCCGTTCACACCACCTCAGATTTACGCATATTTTATGGGATTTCCTTGGCAGTTCTTTAGGGTCAAACACGT
The DNA here is from genome assembly GCA_900010015.1 of Tuber aestivum. Classification (NCBI taxonomy): domain Eukaryota; kingdom Fungi; phylum Ascomycota; class Pezizomycetes; order Pezizales; family Tuberaceae; genus Tuber; species Tuber aestivum. The sequence continues at coordinate 591,492 of LN890992.1, read as the reverse complement.
TCGCACTTATGTTTTTCCTACTTATGTTACGGTCAAACACGTCGATACTTATGTTTTCCC